>LPNX010939983.1:176889-202924 GCA_001517045.1 Pseudotsuga menziesii
TTTGGAAAAGCCTTAGGAATCAAATCTGCTTTATTCCTGGCCTCCTGGGCGCCCTTCTGCTTTTTCTGCTTTATTGCCTGCTTTTTCAGTGTTTTAAGGCACATATGAAAGAAAGACTAGGTGAGGTGAATCAGCTTTGTTGCCTCTTCCTCCTCCACTCTTTCCTCCATGAAAAAGCATGTATGAGCTGCCATTCCATCACTCATTAGCTTGCCCATGCGCCCTTGCCAATTCGTGAGCCTCATGACAGATTTGGGATCAGCTTTTTACACCTATGGGGGATTTGCCTATTTTGGGTAAGCCTGCTTTATGCTAGTTTTGGATGCCTCCTTATGCATTCGACCTATTGATGTATTCTATATATTCAGCAACCTATGTTATTACAGGGTTGGCTATTGTACACTGAGTTAATATAATTTTGTGTTACAACTCCACTTTCAGTCTCCATTGTTGACAATTTTGCATGATCAATTGTAATTTGTTGTGAGTGAAATTAATCTATTGCTGGTCATAATTTCTACACATTGCCACCAACATCGGCATATGGTGACATAGGTAACGAATCTCGACCCACACTGTTTTTAAAATTTTTTTGAGTTATTTCATTTTTTTGTATTTTGTTGATTATGTGGAATCAAAAAGACATGTTTTTGCGTGACAATACATAGTCACATCTACTATTTGGATGCAGATGTGGGACCATGGTAGCTAGAAGGCTTCCCTCATCATAGACGGAGGGGAAGAGGAGATGACATCATGGGTGTGGATGCGGAGCGAATGCTCCAGAGCATTGATAGCAACTTTGTGAGACTGACTCATAGAGTTCCCATGGTGCAAGTCGAGGACTTTCCTGAGGCCATACAACGACAGGTGGTGGGTGTACCACGCACATGGGTGCGTTTGTTCCAACGGCTAGCTAGAGCCATAGTAACATTCCATGATCACAACCCTCCTCCTCCTCCACAGGATTAGACACCTGGGAGTGTATATGTTTTGTACTGCTGTGTATTATATGATGGTGGCTTGAAAAGCCCCAATTTTGTATTATGACACTATGTATTACCACATTTTTGATGTATATAAAAAAGTTTTATAGTGATCGATTTATTTATTTACATGCGTAAAAATTGTGTTTGTGATTAATTTATTATGAATGAGACAAATGCCAATCTAACACGTAGTTAGCATATGAGTCAGCAACTTGATTATTATTTCTTGGAATGTGTATATATGTTATACTGTCAAATTGTCGTTCTAGTAATCTCACACGTAAGAACCTTCTTAATAATGTTGGATCTCTAACAAAGTACAAACCATTGAGCTATGACACTACTAACTCTGAATCAAGACGTACCTCAAGAGATAGAACACCATGTAGAATGGCATCTCAGAGAAGCTCAATAACGGCACTATATTCAACAATATTGTTGGAATATGGCCGTAGACATACACCTCCTGAAGACAGTACCTAACCCATAGGAGTATAAATCACCCAAGCAGCAGATGTTGAGTGTTGAGTGTGACGGCTTGCACCATCCGCGAATCCTATGTAGGTGGAAGATTCCATTGACATCTGCCAAAAGAAACAGAAACTATTCACAAACCCGATCACAGTAAGAAAAAGACCTAACTATGCAAAGTTGTACAATAATATACAACAAGTAGCCTTGGCTAAAGATCATGCATAGTATTTTTTTAGATAGAGCCCATTTCTAGGCTCCGTCAAAGCTGTCCCTTCGTAATCCACTAACTCATAGGCACCCTTCTCTAACACATGCTTGACCATGTAAGGACCACGCCACATAGGATTAAACTTCCCTGCCCCCAAGGGTTATTTTGGTTGATGCCACAAAAGGACCAATTCTCCTTCACTAAACACTCTTAGATAGACATATTTATTGTATTGGAACTTAACCGGACGCTTATTAACCTCTAGAGCCACCAAGGCATCCCGATGCTGCTCATCAAGTTGCTCAAGGTGAACCAAACGCTCCTCCAAAGGTGAAGTGTCTGGTAAGAGTTCCTCAGCTAGCTTCAAAGAAGGAATCTCGCATTCAACCGGAAATATCGACTCCACTCCATGTACAAGCTGATATGGAGAAAAACCAGTGGCAGTCTTAACCGCGGTTCGATATGCCCACAAAGAAGGATATAACATAATGTGCCAATTCGTCTTGCTTTGTACGATGGTTCATTGGAGAATGGATTTGAGTGATTTATTCACTGCCTCTACCTGTCCATTCTCTTGGGGGTAGTAAGAAGAGGAGTGCTCTTGCTTATACCCTAACTTGGATGCTAACTCTTCCATCATACGGTTCTGAAAGTGCGATCCATGGTCAGTGACAAGCTCTTTCAGAATCCCGAACCGAGTAATGATTTGGTTGAATACAAAGTGAGCGGCTATCTCACCATCGGATTTTACTGTAGGCATAGCCTCAACCCATTTCGTGAAGTAATCCACGGCCACTATAATATGATGGTGCCCCCCAGCCGAAGCTGGGTTGCAATCCATAAAATTGAGCCCCCACTTAGTGAAGGGACCGGCAGTGATAATGGGATGTAACAAGGCAGGATTCAAGTGCATATTACGTGTGAACACCTGGCAAGGGTGACACCTCTTGACCGCATCAACACAACCTTTAAAGATCGACGGCCAGAAATAACCCGCTCTCAAAATATTTTGAGCTATAGAAAGCCCAGATAAATGACCACCACACGCCCCTCTATGGCAATCATTAAGCACTACCTCAGCCTCATCATGAGTTAAACAACGTCGTAAAATGGAATCTACCCCATGGCGGTACAAAGTATTGTCCACTATAAGGTAGTTCTTAGAGACGTGACATAATCGTCGTCGTTCATCTCGTGAGAGGTGAGTAGGGGTCCTCTGTGTTTGTAGATATACTATGATATCCCCATACCATGGTTCTAACGTTGAGATTAATAAGATGTGTTCATCGAAAAACGTATCTTCACAAACCAACTCCTCAGCCTCACTTGGGAAATTCGATATAAGCTCTGCAAAGATTCAAGATTTCTTTGATTTTGCTGAAACAAAATCGAGATCAAATTATTGCAGAATGAAAATCCATTTATTATATTTTCCCCCAATCATCCTTCATGTGAGGATGAACTAAAATGGATTGACATGGGCCACAAACAAGGTCTAGCGAAGGACAATATAATGTCTCAAACGTTGAACCGCATGTATGATAGCCAAAGAAAGCTTCTTGACATGAGAATAACGAATCTCTGTGTCAATAAGGTTTCGGCTCAGATAATATACGACATGCTCTTGGAGCTTCTCATCCTATTGAACCAAAACCATACTAATCGTCTCTAAAGATGCGGCCACATATAATAGAAAATCATGGCTATAATATGGAGGACTAATCACCGGGGCCGATGCTAGGGCTCGCTTAAGTGCATCGAAGGACTCCTGGGCTCGCTCATCCCACTCAAAGGGAGTATCATTCTTCAATAGATGCATGAAGCCTCTAATCAAATTGGCAAAGTTGACAACAAATATTCGTAAGAATTTTTCCATGCCTTGCAAACACTAAAGATGACGAATATTCTTCGGGGGAGACAACTGAAGTATTGCCTCAACCTTCAAAGGGTCGACTCTTATACCCTCTTTCAAAACAATGAATCCTAACAAACGACCTGACTTCACACAAAAGATGCACTTATGAGGATTCAGTCTAACTGAACAGTGCCAACATCTTTCGAATACCAATCTCAAGTGATAGGGATAACGCATTATCATACGAGAATGAGTAGCGAGGTCATCCAAAAATAATTCAATAATAGACTTGAGATCGTGGAAGATCAAGGTCATCGCCCACTGAAATGTAGCTCCAGCGTTTTTAAAGCCAAAAGGCATTTTTCGATATGCAAATTTTCCCCAAGGACAAATAAATGCAGTCTTGTGTTGGTACTCAGGTTTAATCTAGATCTGATTATACCCGAAAAATCCATCCATAAAGGAGAACACCTCGCTACCCACACACTTATCCAAAATCTGATCTATAAATGGTGTGGGGAAGTTATCCTTAGGACAGGAACGATTCAAATCATGGAAATCAGTGCATATATGGATCGCTCCCTACTTCTTATCCACCGGAACGAGTTTTGAAACCCACTCTGTCAAGGGAACGAGATAGATGAAACCAGCTTTCAACAGCTTCTCTATCTCTGCCTTAATGGCAGGTGCTTTCTTAGGATTCACGACGCATAAACACTGTCCAACAGCCTTAGCGTTGGGGTAAGTCTTAATCTCATGTTCGACAATTTTAGGGTCAATACCTGGCATCTCATCGTAATACCAAGCAAAAATATCACAGAATTCCTTGAATAGCTCGGTATATTCCAGAATATCAGCATGGGAACATTCTGCCCCAATATAGAAATTATCTATTGTGCCAGGATTGCGAGAAATGTTGATAGGAATCATTGCCGATATGTTCGCCATGTTTCCATCAGCCATCGGACCAGGAGAGCTTAATGGAATCACAGGCCTGCCAAATTTCTAACTAAGAATCTCCCTATAATCCTCATGCTCCAAACGGTCAAGCGCTGGAAGAAAGTATGATCTATGATGAAGTTCCTCCCATGGTGGCTGAAATCCCGATATAGCCTCGATAATCGCTTCATCTGAAGGGAAAACCATATCAAGGTAGTCGTGGGCATGAGAAGACTATATTTCCCATGCCGGCAGCACATAGGGGTCTTCCTCCTCTGTTCGCCAAGAGGAAGAACAACGCTCTGCAACACTCTTGATATTAGCTTGATAAGCTATCATAGCTGCAGGCAATGGCACGCTCGTCTCGATGGGCTCACTCGAAGTACTCAGTGTAGGAAGAATCCAAGGATCTTCCATATGGGTCATGTGAAAAGACACCGAGTTCGTAGATGTCGAAGCCTCATTGGAATAAGATCCTATCATGAGGATTGGTGCAGAACAACTAAAGCTTCCCATGAGGGATGGATACATGCCTACACCCACACTCCCAGTTTCCAGCTGAGAGTGCTCAACGATCGGGATCGTAGCTCCCGGAGATGCGGTAATAGATGGATTCTTGAATGCCATTTGGTCAATTGTTACAATCTTCCTGTTATGTGGAAAGCATACAACGCGGAACAAGGAAGAAGAAACTGCTTTCATACTATACATCCAATTCCTACCCAGCAAGAGATTGTAGTCAAGGGGCGCATCAACCACCTCAACCTCTATTGCAACGGTCTTCCCCCCCAAATGGACTTTAAGGGAAGGGAGGATACCGTGTGGCCTAAAATATATCCCATCAACTGCAGTTAACATATTCGATGATTTAGATAGCTCAGGAGAGCCCAGACCCTTCCAACAGGACAAAGACATCATAGAAGCCACAACGCCCTCGTCAATCATAATACGCTTGACGATCATATTAAGACATTCTATGTGCACCAAAAGAGACACATAGTAGGGCAAGTGAGGCTACAGTCCTGTGGTTTCAAATTTGATCACTGAGGAATAACCATCTCCGTTCACACCAAGGGCAGAAAGCAACACCTTCCTTTGCAAAGGACAACTCTAAAGCACTTCCAATGCAAACATTGCACAAGGAGTGTGGCCCAAATCCTCGACAACTGAATAATTCTGGGCAGCCCGGGCATTTGGATTATGCCCTGAACGCTTAAGGAATCCCTTAGGAATGCGAGGTGCAGCCTCAGGTTTATCCGCAGGTTTATGACTAGAGGTCATCCCAATCAATAACCGCTCAGACTGCCTCGCGCTTAACTCCCGTTTGAGAGGAGGATCCTGAGAACAATGGTTATACCAAGGATTTCACACACTCACCTTGACAGACACCTAGATGTCGTTGTTTAGTGATCTTGGAGAATTGACTTACAATGAACTATTCCAAGATCCTAAAACCTAAGCTTGTTGGTGCACCCTAGAAAAGAAAAGAGTGTAATACATTTTAATTTAGCGTTGATTTTAGTTGACTTTATTACTCAAAAATAGGATATGGTCGTGCAACTAATGGTGTTATGACGCAACAAGAAGTAAAATGCACACCTAGAAATCAATGCAAATGCATTGTGTCCATGAAAACAGGGTATGCTACTACATGAAATGCACAATTCTTCTTCAAATGATAAATGCAAATTTTCCTATATGAAGTCCTAACTATTACTCCAAAGCAAATCTAGATCTAGTGCAAGTACAATGCAAAGTGCAAAGTACAAAATGCAATGCATGATGATAAGCAAATATTTTTGGATTTTTTGAAAATAAAAGAGATGCAAAAAGAAAAAGAATGATTCTACAACCCCTAGAATCTGCAAGCACACCCAAAAAGAACTCAAGCAAAGCACTAAGGTAAAAGAACTCTAATGCACTAATCTCAAACAAAAAATCGAAAATGCCATGACAAGAGCTTTCCTTAAAAAATAAAAAAAAAAGCTAAAAAAAAAACGTTTCTGGTCAGAAACAAAGGTCTAAACAGACTCAGACAGTGCCAAAGGAGACTTGGAAACTAATAGCATTCACCCAGCAACCATTTATCTTCCCCAAAAAGATAAAATCAAGGGTATACGCGACTGTTTGCAGTAAACCCACTTGTATACACGGAAATCGCAAAAGAAACCGCGTGTATATGCGACTGTAAGTCAAAAACCCGTGTACAGGAAGAAAAGATGCATAAAATCAAGGCAAACAGGCAGGCTGAGACAGAATTCACACCAATCAGACTCTACCAGGCATGCACGCCCCCAGAACCGACACAGAAACAAGAGAGAAAGAGCAATTCAAATACATTGAATGCCGAGAAAACAACCCCCAAAGGACAACTACTAGGAACTCCCCAGGGGAGTCGCCAATTCTGTTACGGAGAGAAATTCCTATTGCTTGGGGTACCACAAGCGACAGCTTGACTCCAGAAATCAATCCTTTCCAATATTCAATAGAAATTAAATGTCTAACACTAAAGGATCAGACCTCGTACCTTATTCCGGATGGTTGAAGTAGATCCCCGTTGAGCTTTCCAATCTTTAGCTTGAATTACTATAATACTTCCTCAAAAACAAGTAAACAATACAAGCATAATATATATCATGGTGTTAGATCTATTCTATCATATATAATCAATAATGTAAAAGCATTTGACATAATCCCATGGATAAAATATTCATTCAAATACACATCATTGGACAGGAAAAGATATTTCTATTAATATAAATCAGAGATTACAAGATACAACCTCTGACGGCACGTCTACGAACTGGAGAAACTGAATCCCCCACTTGGGCCTCCACCACTTCAATCCTCCATCTCTCGATAGAAAGCTCGCTAGCAAAAGGCAAGCTTGGGAAGAACACAAAAGTGCTCCAGGGGACAAAGGGATGCAGACTCAAGCATAAGTTCCGACAACAATGGACTATAGTTTTTTTGCTCTCAATTCTCTCTTATGCCTTCAATGTACCAAGGGGTTCCTTATATTTCTTTCAAAGGGATAATGAAAGGTCGAATATGAGCGATCTCAAGGCATAGGGAAGGCCAGAAGTCGAATGAGTCGGATCCATGTCAAGGAAAACTCCAAAAGGATTTGGATTATGCACACAACCTGATGTACGCGGTTATATGGGTCAAACCCATGTATATACACGGTTATAGGTTTAAAAGCCGCGTATATCATTTTTCATATGTTTATGGGGATGATCAAGGAAACATCAAAGGAAAAAAAGTGGTCCATAGGGTCTAATGAGTCTGCAGCGGGACAGGGGAAGGCCATACAAAGTTTGATTCACCTAGAGTGGTGAAATCCACTATAACAACTGCTACTGATACTCAACTTATATAACCATTACTACACTTCACTAATTATTACTAAACAAGGATAACTAGAACTACACTTCCGCTGAACTTATACTTTACTCCTATATTACTCATTTAGGCTTAAACTTTAGTATAAATTTCCTAATTTATAATTCCTTTTTTCTATTATATATTGCTTTATCTCTTACTGAACCTATTAGAGAAGGAAACAACCACAAAACCCTACCTCTCTTTCATAGCTTTACTAGAGGAACCACACCAGGCCCCCAACTCGTTCCTTAACTCCCGGTCCTCTTAGTAGAACTACTAGTGCTACTTATGCTAGATATTCTTAGACCTAGACTCAATCTTTTACTTTCACTATTGGATCTCCCACTACTCTTTGATACACTAAAAGAACAACTAAAACTACTGTATAAGGGACTGCGAACTCTATTATTGGTATCCCCTAAACTGCTTATGCTAGAGATAATAGTCTGGTAGAGAAACTCGGTCCACTAACTAGCAATCTTTACACCCAAATATATACTATGTATCTTACACCTGGAACTGCCTTTGCATCTATCACTTTTTTCTATAGAAAATGACTTACAACTCTTACAGTTGTTTTTACTAGTGTTCCTACTAGCATTGCTTAGCAGTATTGGATCTCGAATAACTAGGTTTATTTGTTTTACTAGATGCAGTCATGTTCTTCTCAATTTTGACTACTGACTCTTGTGCTGCATTCATATCACGGGGATCCTTCTTTTTCTCTGGAAACCCAGTTAACCATCAAAATAATGAAGTAATATATAAGGATGTCTTCCCCTGGAGGTTTAATGTCTGCGTGTAACAACTGTTTGGTTCAACTTCTTGTTTGTTTAACTCTTCTATAGTTTCATTGTTTTAAGGCTTAAATAGCATTTTTTCCATGGAATAAATACTGTCAATATCCTTTTCCGGAATAGTATGAGCAACTTCATTAATCTGATAAAAGAAAATGGCTTATTTTTACTACCTCTGCTTATTACTCTACTAGTATATATGTTGCTATTGGAATTGGTGATACTTAAACCACTGCATATTTTTCAAGGTTCTATTTTTGTTGCATAATATCATGGCATGTATGGATTGGATTGGTAAATTGAAGGAATAAATTGCCATGTATTGTTGTTCCTTGGGGATGGTCTGTACAAAATCCTGCCACAAATTGACAACATGTCCCATGCAACAAAATTTGAGGAAATTTTATATGGAAGATTATAGTCACTATAACTACCAAATTTGAGGAAATTTTCTAGCTCACTATAACATACTTCAATATTTCCCCATGCACAGTCCAATGTCAGCTCCAAACTCAGACCTCGGTCTGCTCACAAATTTTCCACTGTCTTGCTTAAATGTGTTCTTCAAGGCTGCTCTTGACCTATTGCTGCATTAAAATTTGAAAATTATTTATGATTAATGTTGATCCTTTGTGTTTTTATCTATCTATTGGTTTTGATGCATATCAATTAAAGAAAATATAGATGAAACTAGTGGAAAGTTAGAGTTAACATATCAGTTTTATAATTGAATGCAGGAAATTGAAGATGAGTCAACAACCAATTTTGACAACTACTGAATATCATGCATACGATGAGATAATAGCCGATGCAAAGAGCTTGCTTAAATATGCATGTCCATGTAATTATTGTTGTGGTGGGAAGATGAGAAAAAGATAAGTGATTTATGAACATATGCTAAAATTTGGTCATACTGGGATTAGCCCTTTCCCTCAAAATTATTATCTAGATAGTTTACAATTGCGTAGTATGAGAGACGTAGAGGTTCCAAACATAAACGAAGAGGCAAAAACATAGATGGAGACTTCAGAACCTTAGATGAAGGGATTGAAGTTGATAGAAAGTTGAATGAGGGCTTCAAGGATGATTGGCAGAAGTTGATGGAGGATGCTTCAAAACCCGTGTATGATACTTGCAAGTTCATCATTTAATAACAATTCTTGTACTCCTTAACTTGCAAACAGTGCATGATTGGAAAAATGAGAGTGCTGATGAGTTATTGGCATTTTTACATGAGTTGTTACCACCTAAATCCACATTTCCAATAAAATATAGAGAATGTAAAATGAAAACAAGTAAGCTAGTATTAGGGTATGAAAACATCCACACATGTGTGAATGGTTGTGTATTATTTCACAAAAATCTTGCAAGTGAGACAGAATGTCCTAAATGTAAAAAAGGGAGGTATAAACCAGGGTTGAAATCAAAGTTAGCTCCTAGAAAGGTTCTTCAACACTTTCCACTAATCCCATGGTTTCTTTGAATTCACAAATGTCGAAACATTGCTGATTTGATGCAATGGCATGCCCAAAATAAGAGCACTGATGGAAAACAAAAATTTGTGGTAGATTCTAAGACGTGGATAGAATTTGACAACAGATGGCCCTATTTTTCCCAAGATCCTCGTAATATGAGGCTTGGTTTAGCTCTCGATGGTGTGAACCCATTATTAGATAAAAGTACTAAATGGTAAACTTGGCTGGTGTTTTTAATAAATTATAACTTGCCTATATGGTTAGCAACTAGACCATTCTTCTTGATGTTGTAATTAATTATACCAGGAAATAAAAGTGTGACGTCAGATACAATTGATGTGTATTTAGAGCCATTATTTGATGAGTTAGAAGAATTGTGGAAAGGAATTGAAGCAATTCAAATTTTACGGGATGGCCATTCTATCTAGTTCACTTTAAGAGCTTCTTTATTGTTTATGATACATGATCTTCTTGCATATGGCACATTGACTAGTCTAAATGTTCATGGATACCATGGATGTCTGGCTTGCATGTTTAAGGCTTTTGTGAGACACTTAATTAGTTTGCGTAAGTGCATTTATTGTGGAGATCGTGCCTACCTTAAAATGGAGCATCCATATCATCGACAAAAGTCATGTTTCAATGGTCAAGAAGAGAATCTTGAAGCACCATTGGAAATAACAAGTGATTACATTATTGAGAATGGAGAAAAAATAATGCAGTTTATTAAGGATAGTGGAATTTGTTGTAGTAAAAATGATCCACTTAATGATAGTGGTGTAAAAATATTGTGCATATTCTATAAGTTTCCATACTTTAAGCATATATCTATTTGGCATATTGTTGACTTTATGCATACTAAGAAAAACATAGCTTTTGCTATTATAGAAACTCTTTTTGGTGCATATGATATAGTGTCATCACACCTAGACCTTGAACAACTAAAGATTCGTCAAAATATTTGGGTTGAAAAATGTGGTGATGGAAAATATAGAAAGCCTATTGCTCCTCATGTGTGGACAAAGGAACAACATGGACAGTTCTTAAAGTTGATGTCTCAGACTCGCTTTCCTAGTGGATATGTAAGTAGTAATATTAGAAGCCAAATTGACAATAATAGCTTAAGATACATCAAGACCCATGACTATCATGTCATAATCGAGGATATTTTACCTATTGTGGTCATATCAAGTTTGGAAAAGGGGCCAAGATTGGAAATTATAAGGTTGGGCCTAATATTGAAGAGAATGAGTTTGCATGTGCTAGATCCTTCAAACTTTCATAATTTGAGGGAAGAGGTTGTTGAAGTCGTTTGCTTATTGGAACGAGAATTTCCACCAACAATATTCAATATTTCTATGCATATTCTTATACATCTAGAAAATTAACTAGAGAATTGTGGTCGAATAAGAACGAGATCGACGTATCCTATAGAATGATATATGAAGCTTATGAAAAAGTTTGTTCGTAATAAGGCAAAACCAGAAGGTAGCATGTGTGAGGGATATTTAATGCAAGAGGACATAGGTTTTTACACATAATATATGAAGGATTTTAGCAGTGTCAATTGACATGTATGGGATGATGATGAAGACGAGAGAGTTGCAGGTGAAGTATTAGAAGAAAACGGACATCGCTTCAAGCTATCAAATGAAGAAAGAACTTCAATACATGCCCATGTTCTTCAAAACACATCCACATTTGATAACTGGCATAGTTAAAAAAAAATTTACATGATAATTTATCTATTTAATTTCATCTAATAGAAAAATTATTATCATTATTACTATCATGTTTGTTCATATTCTATGCAGAAAATACAAAGAAGAGATTTAAACAGGGACACAGCCATCTCGAAAGCATAGACTTCAGGAATCGAATATTGGAGGTGGTCCGAATTTTCCAGAATTTGATGATTGGATTGCTGATGCAATAAATTATGCACAACAACAAGGTCAAGATCTAACAATTGAGGAAATGGATATTTCACGACCTCCACATATATATGCTTATCGTTTTAGTGGGATGTGGGCCTATGGTAGTCATTTAAGAGTGGAAGAAAAGGACACATGAAAGGTAAATTGTGATTGTGTTCTTAGTGCTGAATTTCATCACGACACTAAAAGGAATTTCTATGTTGGATTCATAAAAGAAATTATTAAAGTTGATTATGGTCAAAATATTCCTAGATTATTAAATTGTAAATGCGTCAAACCATCTGCATAAACAACATGATGAGTATGTATTTTTATGTGCAAATACACATCAAATCTTATCAAATACCGATGAGCCATATGTTTCCCCTCTTAAAAATAACCATGCATTTCTAATTGATGATATAGCAAGCCTAGGATGGTCATATGTCATTCAAATGGAGCCTCGTTCGAAAAGGAAAATTATGCAATGTGTTGATACGATCGCCGATGGGTAGTGTAATAGTTTACAAGAAACTTTGGAAGAAGAAGTTGAAGATGTTCATAGAGTATTTGAAGAGGAAAATTTTCTTCCCAATGAAGAGCTTGAGATAGAGAATGTAATGCATGGTCAAGAAAATCTATTGTGTGAGGATGGTGAAGAAGATGAAGCAGATTCTTACATGATTGATCAATATTGTGATCTTGATGGCGATGAAAATGATAATGATGATGATTTGTCACCATAACTTTATGGAATAAACTTCCCCTATGTAAATGGATTTTATTGTTTTGGCCATTAGGATTAGGTAGCCAAAGGGTTTTACTAAACTTTGTATGGAATTTATCCTTAATGATATTTGATATGCAACATTTTCATTTTTGTTTCTGTTCATCTCTACATACACGATATATGTGGGTTATTATTTCCATGTTCTACTTCTTTTCAGTACTATGATTCCAATGGGCTCTAGTTAGTGTTTGTTGCTGTCATGAGCATTGGAATTTAGATATTCTATAGTCATTGTTTGCACATGCACTAATGGTTTTACTAAACTTTGTATGGAATGTATCCTTAATGATATTTGATATGCAACCTTTTCATTTTTGTTTATGTTAATCTCTACATACACGATATGCGTGGGTTATTATTGTCATGTTCTACTTCTTTTCAGTACTGTGATTCCAATGGGCTCCAGTTAGTGTTTGCTTCTATCATGAGCATTTGAATTTAGATATTTTATAGTCGTTGTTTGCATATGTGCTAATGGTTTTACTAAACTTTGTATGGAATTTATCCTTACTGATATTTGATATGCAATATTTTAATTTTTGTTTTTGTTCATCTCTACATACACGATATACATGGTTTATTATTGTCATGTTCTACTTCTTTTTAGTACTGTGATTCTAGCGGGCTCCAGTTAGTTTTTGTTGTTGTCATGAGCATTTGAATTTATATATTTTATAGTCGTTGTCTGCACATGCACTAATGATTTTTTTAAGAGAAATTTTGGACATATAGGCTATGAAGAATAAGTGGTTGAAATGTAAAATTAACCCCAACAAAGATGAAAATGTGATAGAATATGAGCGTGCTTGTAAAGACCACATCACAAGAAATGAAGAGTATTTGTCATCCCTTGGTTTTGGAAATAAGTAAGTAGTTGCTCCTCATACCTTTTCACTTCTATGCATATTTGATGAAAGTTTTATATAATCTATTTCATGGTGTAGGCCATATATGCTTTTGATTCTAATTGGTAATTTTTTTTCCTTATAGGAGAATGTTGGATTCTACAAGAAACAATCATCATAAACAAAATGCAAGCAAAGAATAATCATTGCCAGCTCGTAGAAGCAAACGCCTTGGTAGACCACGACATGAAGATGAAGTTAATGATAATAATGATCAACTTCCTCATATATCAGATGATAATGTCCATCTTCTGGAGAATCAGGCTTACGAGATCTTTTTTTTTAAATTAAAGCAAATATTTGAAGGCTCATATGAGGGGATTGGTGACCTAGCAAGTGCCACACCTGTTGAGGCGATTCCTGATCTAACTAGTGACAAAATTGTTGAGGGGATTGGCGAGCTACCTATTGCCACAATTGTTGTCTCCATTTATGAGGAACCAATTAAGCCTTCTTCGTTAGAAAAAACACCAATTGCACCTCCTCAAAGGAATGCGGTAGGAAATGAAACTGATATATCCACAAATATGAGTGGTTTTTCAGCGCCCAAAACTAGTTCTAAATACCCAGTACCTTTCATTAGAAGATGCAGAATTATTCAAGGCTTGTATAGGAGCACACAAAGGGAAGCAAAAGAAAGAAAATTAGAAGGGAAGAAGGCTTACATGGTTGAGGTAATAGATGGCGAGCCTACTGGACCAAATGATTCAAGGTGGTCCACAGAGTTGGGCACAAGAATAAGGTCTTATTTGGATGTTACCAAATCCACCTTTATAGATCAAGATCCAAGAAATGTTGATCTAGTGATCCAACAAATGGAAAATGTTTTTGAGACAGTTGGTGGTACGATTTCTGTTAAATATTACAAGTATAGAATGCGAGTTTTGATGAATAATTTTAGGCAAAAATGTAGAAAATTAATCTTGGATGGAAAAGATAGGGAGAGCAGCTTGACTCCCAAACAGTGGGAATATTTGAAGGAAAGTATGCATCGTGAATAATTTCTAGAAAAGAGTGCAAGAGGGAACAAAGGAAGAAATCTTGTGAAGGATCGATATTTTTTGGGTCTGGGAGGGTTGAGAGCCAAACAACACATATGTGTAAGTATATGGCGTTTTTGCTGAATAGTGTACATTATGTTCTACCTTTTTTATTTGTCTATATTTCCAATACATTATGTTGAAAATGATTTGTAGGTTGAAGGAACTAATACAGAACCCAATTTGAGTGAAATGAATCAATATATGGCAGACTTAAAAAATTCTAAAAAAGAGAGGTCCTTGCCATCTGTTGATGTTGAGAGAAGCCAAACAAGAGGCCCATCTACTGTTGAAAACATTAGTGAGGATTATAACATTGCAATGAATCATTGTATAATTGGGTTGTCAGAGAAGATGTCAACCATAGCCTCCACCATTGAACCTCTTGTTTCTACATTCAATTTAAATAAGGGAAAGACTATTGATTCAAATGAGGTAAGCTAATTATCATTCCCTTCCAACCACTTATTCACTTGATATTTTAATCTATGGATGTTATTTATCCATTTCACTTCACTCATGAAGCCTCTTTATTTTTAATGTAAATTCCCATCAATCATAGGAAAAAACCATAAATCTGGGTGGTGCAACAATATTGAAAGACCCAAAAGATGGCCATGAACATGCAAAGGTATGTACTAAATCAATTGGTATACTAGAAGGCATGAAGCCCTATATCTTAGAATATGGTTTAATTGGTATATTGTTTTGTTTTTTACAGCGCTCAATAATTCCAGGGGGGGATGAAGTACTCTAGGAAGGTGAAACTGTTAAAATATTGGATCCATATGATGGTGCTATTGTCGGCATTGGACGAATTCATTCACTTTTTATGATCCATGGAGTGGAACTTGGTCTTGAAGATGAAAATGTGAATGTCATCAATGTCACAAGTACCATCCCACTTCCGTATGAAGATAAAATACATGGATGTCTCTGTTTAAAGGAGAAGGAAAGGAGTTTCATTCGGTGGCTGAAGAGGTATTTGGAAAAGTCATCAAACTAGATGATTTTTTATGTTCTTGTCCCAAATATTGATGTTCTTAAAGTTCATGTTGTTGAGAGTATTGACTAGTAATGGACTCTTTCTGTAGTAGCACCCCTTGTCTAGGTAGTATAATTCTATTGGTTTTCTTATACAAGGGTGTTGAACGTTGTCGGGTAACTCCATATCTAATCCTTATTTTATATGCTAGTTTGAAAGTGATTATTTTATTGGTATTATATGATAGATATGTTGTATTGCAGTCAATAGAAGTGTTTCACAGTTTCTTCACTTTTGTTTTGTGGAGTGTTATCCATAGCATAGATATTTTTTAAAACTAAAATTCTTACCCCTTGTTTAGGCAGTATAATTCTATTGGATTTCTTATACAAGGGTGTTGAATGTTGTTGGGTAACTCCATATCTCATCCTTATTTTATATGCTGGTTTGAAAGTGATTAATTTATTGGTATTATCTGATAGATATGTTGTATTGCAATCACTAGAAGTGTTTCATAGTTGCTTCACTTCTTTTTTGCGGAGTGTTATACATAGCATAGATATTTTTTAAAACTAAAATTCTTACCAAAGTGTTGAATCAATGTGTATGTGATAACAAGTCCTTTTTCCTTTTGCACATTTATAATTATATTGCATGTACTATTGTTATTAATTGTCCTTGGATGCTTCAACATTAACACAGGGACCTTTGGGAGTGTTAAATTGAAAGAAATGAAAATTATGTTATATATAATGTTACCACGTTGTTTCCTCCTTTAAATATGCTAGTTTAACTTGTTCGTTAATTTATTACTACTATTGTTATTGATTGCCCTTGGATGCTTAAAATTTAACATAGGGACCTTTCAAATTGTTAAGTTGAAAGAAATCAAAATTATCTTTTTACTTTAACTTGCATTGTCACAGCTGTACCTATGTGTTTCTGGTATTACTATTGTTGTTATTTACTGTCCTTGGATGCTTCAACATTAACACAGGGACCTTTGGGAGTGTTAAGTTGAAAGAAATGAAAATTATGCTATATATGTTACCACGTTATTTTCTCCTTTACGCATGCTAGTTTAACTTGTTCGTTAATTTATTACTACTTCTCTTATTGATTGTCCTTGGATGCTTCAAGTTTAACACGGGGACCTTTGGTAGTGTTAAGTTGAAAGAAATGAAAATTATGTTATATATGTTACCACATTGTCTTTTCCTTTATGTATTCTAGTTTAACTTGTTCGTTAATTTATTACTACCATTGTTATTGATTGTCTTTGGATGCTTCAACTTTAACACAGGGACCTCTGGGAGTGTTAAGTTGAAATAAATTACCTTCCTTATATGATGATGATAAAACTTAGAATTATTGTATAGAACACATATGGACTATACCTTGAGAGAGAAGATAAAAATTTTACCCTTCGTCTTGTGGGTAAAATGGTTGTTTCCCCACCTTGATTGTACACATCAGTCTTGTGGGTATTTTCTTGTGGGTATTGTGTGTTGGTCTTGTGGGTCTTGTCTATCAAATAAGATTTCTTATCCCTTGCCTTTAGGCATGTATACAGGGAGCACAATATGAGTGCAAACCGCTTATCCAAGGAAGCACTTAATATGAAGGATGGTCTTCTCTCCTTCTCAGAACTCTCGAAAGGAGAAATTATTGAGGAAGTCTTGATACAGCTCTTTTAAGATTTTTTTTCAGTATTTTTGGGATACTCATGTGTCACGTCCCCATCCCTCAAACCGGCGAAGGAGACGCGACCCATGGCGCTAACCATCCGGGCTAAGAGCCCCATGAACATGTGAATTTATAAAATTACTGAAACAGAATGCTTAAACAAACACTTTGACTAGAACATGCACACATGAACATTTATCATGCACATATGTAATTGTTTATTAGACACAGTGGAAACATCACACATTCATACAAGAATTCATTCAACATGTCCATCACATTCATTAACAGAAAATATGGCTGCAGAATTAAAAATGGACAAGATCACTTATCTTATGAAGAAGTCATTCTGCAACCAGCTACGTCGCTGCAACGTTCCACCCAACCATAGGCCAGCGTGCTCCTTAATCTCTCAACAACTCTGCCACCCCCGAGCTGGGCATGATTCTCCAAGGAAAAATGGAACAAGCAGTCTTACACATAGCCAAGGATATACAAAACACAGCCAAGCCAACACAGTTGGGTTTATCAGGCCATCAAGGAGTTGGGAAAAGGCTCAATGCTAAGCTGGTGAGCTCATTGTAGAGCCAAGAACACCTACACCAGAACTAGCCTGACCTCTAAGACACCCACACACACCCAACATAAGGAATGAGTCCCTTCTCTGCTACACAGTCCCTCGGGCCTTGCATTCCCTTCTAGTGCTATTCAGGGGTGGTGGAGAAGAAGGCCAGCCCTCTAGCTCCATTTTCGTGGTTTCTAGCCACCATGTTTGTCAAGAAAAACTTAGCCCCCATACCTGCTCCTTACACATTCCGAATAACTACCATTGCACGTATGAAATCAATCAGTTGTTACAGCTTAAGACAAGGAAGCTAATTCCTGAGTCATTCTTGGCCCTATTGTGGCCAAAATGACTCTCAAGCAAATTTACACCAGTCCCCAAAAGGTAAAGCAGACCACGACAAACACAACCAACTACGTGGGGAAAACCAACGACCCGATCTGAACAATGAAGTCACCAAGGAGCTTACACAGTCCAAGGATGGAAAGATAAAACCAAGTTCACAGCTGTGCATGGGGATGAACAGACAACAGAGAGGACGCAAATTCGAAGTGCATGAGCATTCAGCACCATCGTGGAAAGAATGGTATTCCTGCGTGTGGATGAACAGACCATAAGGAAGGAACAAACTGTGGAGGTGAACCGACAGTCGTGAGGATGCACAGTGCAGAGAACGAATGAAGGTGTGCGCGGTTTAGCACAGTCATGGAGAAAGAGTGGAATGTCCCCCTGGGACAGATGGTAGGGGTTTCTTTTCCATCGTGAAGCCAACAGTGGTGGAGTGTGCGTGTGGGTGAGGACTGACAGTCCTGCCACCCCACTCCCAAAACAATAACTGCCTCAACCATCAGCAACAATTCTTAATCGAGGTGGTTGGGTAAACAAAGAAAGGTGACACATGGATTTTTACCCCATTGGCCAAGGTTTGACAATTTCCCCACCCTTATCCTTGTGAAAATCATGCCCCTTCTCATTTTAGTTACCGTGAACGTAGCTGGTCAGATTCATTTAATTAAAAATGCATATTTACATGATGACGATTCAATATGTATGCCGCATTCCCCGATATACCATCGGGTAAAAAAATTTAAGTCCAAAACATAGCATAACCGATCAGTGGTGGGACCTTGGCCTTTAGCTCCGCACCATGATCATTACAATATATGCATCATGTACATTTAATGCAATGGGGTCAAAACTATGGTGTTACATTCCCCTCCCCCTTCAATAGCACTATCCTCACTGCTTTACAAAATTGAACAAAATGCTACACTGGTATCGCCTCAATGTTCCGCAAAATTGAACAAAAATGGATGTGCCCATCGCATGGCATCCTCCAACTCCCAAGTATCCTCTTCAGGTCTATAGTGCTCCCATTGCACCTTTACCTACCCTATGGCCCGATTCCGGAGCATTGTGACCTTCCTGTCAAGGATGCGCATTGGCTCGATTTGGAACTCTCCCCCGGGTTCCACCTGAATCACATCCCAATTTATCACATGGTTAGGATCATGTACATATCGCTTAAGAAAAGAAACATGAAAAACATAATGAGCCCTAGTGCTAGTAGGTAATGCAAGTCTATACGCAACTGGCCCTATTCTTTCAAGCACTTCAAATGGCCCACAGTATCTTGGTGACAACTTGGCACAACTACCAGGCTTCAAGGAACTCTTCCTATCCCTCACTTTGAGGTAAACATGATCCCCAACACTGAACTCCTTGTTCACCCTATGCTTATCTGCATAGCTTTTCTGTCTGTCTTGTGCTGCTTTCATATTCTGCCTGATATTTACAACCTCTTGCTCCATTTCCCTGAGCAATTCTAGCCCAAGCACAATCCTGTTCACCGGATTGTCCCAAGTCACTGGTGTCCTACACCTTCTTCCATACAAAGCTTCATACGGACTCATTCCCAAGGATGCTTGTTGTCCATTGTTGTAAGCAAACTCTACCAAGTGCAAGTAATCTTCCCACTTGGTTGGTTCATCCATTACGTATGTGCAAAGCATATCTTCAAGCACTTGATTAACTCTCTCTGTCTGACCATCTGTCTGAGGATGGTATGTAGTGCTGAAGTTTAGCTTTGTACCCAAATCTGCAAACAACCCCTTCCAAAAGTTGGAAGTGAACTTGACATCTCTGTCAGAGACTATTGCCTTCGGCAATCCATGCAATTTGAATATCTCCTTCATGAATATCTTTGCAATCTCATCTGTATTATGTGTAGAATTAACCAGTATAAAATGTGTTGCCTTTGTCAACTTGTCTACCACAACCATGATGGAATCATGTTGTCTCCAAGTCATCGGCAATCCTGTAATAAATTCCATGGAAATAACTTCCCATTTCCATTTCAGAACTGGCAAAGGCTGCAACAAACCTGCTGGATGTTGATGCTCGACCTTTACCTATTGACATTTCATACACCTTGAAATGTACTCAGCCATATCCCTTTTCATTCCTGGCCAAAAGTACTGCTTTCTAGCTATAGCAATTGTCTTCTGATATCCTGGGTGACTAGAATATGGAGCTTGATGGATTTCTTCCATAACAACTCTCCTCAAATCTGCTACATTCGGAATATAAATTCTACCTTTATAAGTGAGAAGTCCATCTTCTTCCAATTTATATCCCTCATACCTCTTCTCAAGACTTTTCTGCTGCAACTTGTCTTTTACCTTCTCATACAATTCATCTCTAGCAACATGACTAACAATCTGTTGCCTCAAATCTGATTGGCAAATACTAAGAGATGCCACATGCATTTCCTGCACCTTCCTGCTGAGTGCATCATCTACCTTATTTTCTTTTCCCTTTATGTGCTTGATTTGAAAATCAAACTCACTTAAAAATTCCATCCATCTTGCTTGCCTAGCATTCAGAGTAGGCTGATCAAATAGATACTTCAACCCACAATGGTCTGTTCTGACCTAAAATATTCTACCCATCAAGTAATGTCTCCACATCTTGAGAGCATGTACTATGGATGCAAGATCTAGATCATGAGTGGCATAGTTCTTCTCATGTTCCTTCAGCTTTCTCGACTCATAACATATCACATTGTTGTCTTGCATAAGAACTTCTCCAAGCCCTTGTACGCATGCATCAATACACACCACAAATTCTTTCTCTGAATCTACAACCTTCAATACTGGTGCACGGGTGAGAAGACTCTTCAACCTCTGGAAACTTTCTTCACGCCTTGATGTCCATTCGAACTTCATCCCCTTCTTTTGCAAAGAAGTGATGGCATGTGCAACTTTGGAGAATCCCTCAACGAATCTCCTGTAGTATCCTGCAAGTCCCATAAAAGATCTCACATCTATCACATTTCTTGTAGTAGGCAAATTCATAATGGCTTTAATCTTTTTAGGGTCCATAGATATACCCTCCTTTGAGATAATATGACCCAAATACTGAAATATATCTCTATAGAAGTCACACTTGCTCAATTTTGCATACAACTGATGCTCCTTGAGAAATTGCAAGGTCAATCTCAAATGCTCTTCATGCTCTTCCTCATTCTTAGAATAAACAAGAATGTCATCAAGGAAAACAAGAACAAACTTGTCCAAATACTTGCTGAAGACACTATTCATAAGGCACATAAATGTAGCTGGTGCATTCATGAGACCAAATGGTACCACTACAAACTCATAATGTCCATACCTTTTCCTAAAGGTTGTCTTATGAATGTCTTCATCCTTGATTCTTACCTGATGGTAACCAGACCTCAAGTCAATCTTGGAAAATACCTTCGCTCCCCTCATAGGCAAAGGATATTTATTCTGCACAGTAATCTTTTTCAATTGTCTGTAGTCAATACATAACCTGAGTGCACCATCTTTCTTCTTTACAAATAGAACTGGTGCTCCCCAAGGAGACACACTCAGCCGGATATACTTCTTTTCCAACAACTCTTGGAGTTGCATCTTCAACTCTAGCATTTCCAGTGTACTCATCTGTAGGGTGCCTTGGACACTGGTGCTGCTCCCGGCACAAGTTCAATTGTGAAATCAATGTCCCGCTTTGGAGGAAGCCCTGGAATCTCATCAGGAAATACATCCCTGAATTCCTGTAACACCTGATAGTCCTCCAACCTCAGAGTTTCATCACCTGATGTCTCCAAAATCTGAGTTGTATACAACTGGAAACCCATCCTATAGAACTTCTTTAACTGCATTGCTGAAACCTGCCGTACTGAAATCACCTTTGGAATACCTTTCACAACTACTCGGTTCCCTTCTTCATTCATGCATTCAAAATTCTTATTGTAACAATCAAGCTTCACTCTGTGAGCTTCTAACCAATCCATCCCAATGAGAACATCATAGGAACCAAGCGGTAGAACATTCAGATCTACACACGTGACCAATCCATTCATGACCAATGGACACTTCTCTACCACTTCACTAACCTTTCTCTTAGTTCTCGTGGCTAGTTGGACTAACCAAGACTTCCTATGCTTTACTTTCTTAGAAGCACAAATCTCCACTACTCTAGGAGTAATGTAATTGTGCATAGAACTGGGGTCAATCTAAATAGAAATAGATTGTTCAACAATCTTACCTACTACTTCAACCATAGTTGACTGGTGATCTACCTGGCGGTCGTCCAGTGCTGCATAAATCCTAGGGACTGCCCTTGCTACTTGACCCACTGTTTCTACTTCTTGAATATTATAAGCTGGCCTTGCACTCTCATTCTCGAGTGGACAATTCTTGCGCATGTGGGATCCTCCACATTTCCAACATTGAAGTGGCCCTCTATTCTGTTGTGGATCCTTAGGCTTTTCTCCGGTCACTCCAACTGGCTTACTCGCAGCTTGGGATGGCTGCTTCTGCTGGTTCCAGAAGTTAGAAGGTTTGAAACCTTTCTTCCTTTGGTCAAACTTCTCATTCTTCTTACCTTTGCTTTATTCATAACAATACTTAGCTTTTCTTATTTCTTCTTCAAGAGTTCTAGGTTCATAAAACTCAATTCTATCTTTGTAAGACTGAGGTAATCCACTCAGAAAATGCTGGACCATCACGTTTTCATCTCTGATGTACCGGACATACCTCAACAGCTCCAAAAACTTATTTGCATACTCTTCCATGGTCGGCTGTCCTAATCTTAGCTCATGGAATTCCTTAATCTTGTCATCGTAATACCTGTCAGAGAGGTATTTCTGCTTGAAATACTTCTTGAACTGTTTCCACTTAAGTCTCCTTTCACTGATCCTCTTTACTTGCTTGAAGTGTTCCCACCAAATGGATGCTCTTCCATTTAGATTGAATATGGAAACTCTTGCCTTCATTTTTCCTGAGTAGTCATGCACTTAAAAGTACTTCTTTATCCCAAGAAGCCAAGCTTCAGCCTCTTGTCCAGTCTTTATCTCACCATCAAATGTAGGAGTTTTAGCCATCTTGAATTCATCCCGAGAGCGATCCCTATGGTGTATTTTTCTCTTTCTTTTATGAGAAGAAGAGCTTGAATCCCCGCTAGATTCTTCGAAGACAAATGATCCACTAGAAGTCCTTCTCCTTCTCCTAGTACTGCTCTTACTGCCTTCTGGTCTTGTTGTACCTCGTCCAGAGTCTATCTTTTTATGTAAGTCTATCAAACTCTACAACATTGCAGCATTCAAATGATGCTATTCTTCTCGGGCTTTGATCAAGCTTCTCATGGTGGCGGCAACATCTGAAGGTGTCTCTTGGAATCTCCTTCCATTAGACTCAATGTCATGATTTCTATTATGGAAATTTTCTCCCATGGCATCTTCTGCTTGCTCATGAGAATCCGCAGCATCATACCCATCATGGGTTCTCATACTAAACCACCACTTACTTGTCAAACTGCACTACCTGGAGTACTGCCTTGGAAGGTTTCTATGATTATGCAAACGTGTTAGAAACACAAGTGTTAGATGCATAACATTGATATAAACCAACATCACTTACCTTCTCTTGGAAAATTATAAAATTACAAGTTTTCCCAAACACTAGATTTTCTTCATCAAAGAATGTCTGTCTTTGTTGCTACTTTCTCATTTTCAGCCCTGAAAATTCGCTGAAAAACCACTGAAAAATGGTCAAAATATGTTAAGAAATCCTACTGAAAACTCAAAATTTCCTCTTTGTAGAATCAGATCCCATTTCAACTATTGACCCAACGTTTCGGCAGTCAAAATGACTAATTCCTTTGTTGTATCGGCGGTTGAATCAACTAAAATTTTCCATTGTACATCGGCTGTCGGATCCGCTAAGCACTATCGCATCGGCAATCGGATATTTTAACCCTTTGGAAGGTTAGACCTTTAGGTAGCCACAACGGCAGATGTTCCATCCCACTGTGGGTCCGCAGACCATACTCATCGGCTGTCGGAAGCTCTAACTTTATCCGACGTCTTTATAATTAACACAAATTTTCAATTTTCATTCTCCTCGGCGGTCAGATCCACTATCCTTCAGAAGGATAGTCCCTCAGACATCCGCAACGGCGGGTGTCCAATCCACTAATCATCGTCGATGGCCGATGGCCGATGTACTTCTTGTCTTTCTCTTCAGCACTTGATCGGCTCAACTTTCCTCTTTTTGTTGGTGGACTAGTCCCATCCGCAGCCGCAACGGCGGAACATGATATTCTTTATTCTTTCGATCAGCGGCACAACCTGATCAGTATCGGTAGACTTTTTACATCAGAAGACTAGTGCTTTTGGCTTCCGCAACGGTGGCACACCAAACACTAACTTCTTCTGATGGCCGCTGTTTTCATTCCTCAAATTTTAGACTTTCGGTGTCGGTAGTCTTTCCACATCGGAAGGCTAGTTCCTTTGGCTTCTGCAACGGTGGCACACCAAACATGAACTTCTTCCAATGGTCACTTTACTTAGAAAAATTTCAAACTTTCGGTGTCGGAAACCTTTCCACATCGGAAGCCTAGTGCCCTAGACTTTCGCAATGACGGGCACATGAACACTACCTTCTTCTGATCAGCCGACTGTCGAGCACCCTAAATGTAGATAAATTATTATCAACACACAGAGCTTACGAAATTCATTGTCAACCCGAGGAAGTCTTTTGTTTCAAAGGGTAAGTGCACAATATATGCTAAACACCAAATCATTGTAGTGAATACTGTTCTTAAACAACTATGTTCATCCTTCAACTTTGTATGATCCCACCAATCTTCTAACTCTACAATTTCAACCTTGTCCTTCTATGCATCAACCAAAAATGAAATCAACAGTTACTGACAGAAAGGAAATCCTATTCACAGCCCAAATGAAAGGAATTGCCTATTGATCTAATCACACTCGGAATCTGTAATCATAAATTAACTGTAATCTAGAAATTCAATTGCGACAGATCAAGCTCAGCTATTCTAAGAATTGAATTGCATAAATAAAGATCAACACTTATAACAATCAAGAATTACAAAGGGTTCGTGGGATATCAACCTGAAACCATGAGATGAACAGAGCTGTGTACAGCTATTGAATAAATTGCATAAAGACTATCTACCCAGTTGACTGTTACGCTGTGACAGTTATCGATCTTAAGAAATGCAATACTGTAAATCACACATACTACTGCTGCGCACACAGAAAATATGATTAACGAAACATCACACAACCAAAAATTAAAAGATCCTACCTTAACTGAGCAATCTCTGCGGAAGGCGGGCCCAGCCTTCACACAGAGACGCTGGATGAACAATGTACAGCCCCCTTAAACTAGCAGTAACTCTTTATATTAAAAAGGAAGGATTATTACAGATTGCTCCCACCGTTAATACACTAAATGAATTAACTATTTTCCAACCCCCTAGGTCGAGACATCTTTCTGCATTTATACCTACAAGTGATAACATCCCATCCTATTACAAAGGGCAGCCATGAAGATCTCTGATCTTCAGGCGCCCTGAATAACATTGTTTTTTACAAGACGTGGCATGATACAATTATAGAAAACGCAAGAAGACTGTTGACTGGCCCAGAAGTAGCGATCTTCTCAGATCGCCATAATATTCGAGCAGCT
>LPNX010939983.1:223354-237780 GCA_001517045.1 Pseudotsuga menziesii
CTGTTACAACCCAAAAAGTGTTCACTACCTCATCTACCCCACTACATGGCTCATTTGTCCACTTTTCTACCATATTTCCCTTAGAAACCCATTTTTTCCTCCAAAAACATCCAAAATTCCTCTAAAATAGAAAAAATCCCACTAAAAAGCCTCCAAAAGGCCTAAAATGCCTCCAAAAGGCCATAAAACCATCAAAAAAGCCTAAAAAGGGAAGAAAAAATATAAAATAATGAGGAAAAGGAGGAAAAAACCCTATACAGCTGCCCTAAACCATATGGTTTCCAAAACCATGGGCCAGCACTCCACCACTGGAAAACTATAAATAGGTGATGGAGACCCCTTATTTCACATCCATAATCATAAGCACCCTTACTCTGCCAAAGTAGCTCTTGAAACCCTAGCTCACCCTTGAGCTACTTTCACCTTGAGAGCCCCTTTTGGCCCATTTCCAACATTTGGAGAAAGAGAAGGAGCAAGTTGGAGCTTGGAGCAACCCTCGTGGATCACTGCAAAGGGATTCACCAACCTTCACATTGGAGGTAACATTAATACAAAAGCCATTCTTTACATCTTGTTTTTCTGTTTCATGCACATGTTTAGAGTAATTTATATTTCTGTTTTAGCATTTTAATTTACATTTACTGAACTACTACTAAGGAGTCCCTTCTCCTTAGTAGGTGCTCATTCGCACAAGCTAGGGGTAAAACCCTAGCTACAGTTTTGGTGACTTTGCTGCTTATTTAGTTTTCTGCAATAACTTCCCGTTTTTCCTTTCGGCTATCCCTTTCGGTCGCCGTAAACCGCATATTTTCCCTCTGCAGTCGCGTCCCGACCGCGTCTTTCAGGCCTTTACCTCTGACCTGACCGTGGCTCTCAGACTATTTCCGGTGCCTTGCCTACAGATTCAAGTTTGTTACCTGCGATCCGACCGCGGCTAATCAGCCTATTTGCTGCGATCTGACTGCGCCTGTCGGACATTTGCCCGCATCCCGATCACGATTTTCAGACCCTTCGCAGCGACCCGACCGCGTCTGTTTTCCCTATTTCCCGCGTTTCGACTGCCTCTGTCGACCAGAAAGTCGCGACCTGTCCATGCCTGTTCCCCTCAAACTCGCGGTCCGACCGCCCGATTTCGCCACAGACCCGTGGTCCTATTTTTGAACCCAGCCCCTTTGCTGCAATATTTTCTGCATCTGCACAGCCATCTGTTCTACCTGCAGCCCTACTTCCCTACAGCCTTTTCTGCAACATCATTTCTATTCCCTTTTACAGAATCTGTTTAAAATTTCAGCATTTTAATTCAGAAAATTTTGCATGTTAAAGTTGTGAATTCAGTATTATTGTTAGTTAGAAAGTTTCCCCCTTGTGTGGCACTTCCATTTTCGGGTTCATCACCTCACGAGCACACACTCTGTCACATAATTCAAGTGAGCCTTAAAAAACTACTTAACTCAACCAATATTCTAACCTCACTTGGGGAACACAAAAGAATCTTTGTAGTTAGGTAGGATCGGGGGGATAGGCTTCCAATAACACCCCTCGGTTACTTACACTTGAGACATAGTTGTTGTCCAATTAGGGAACCAAAATTCCCTAGTACTTTTTGGCACGGTAACAACCAGTTTACCAGAGGGCCTCTCCCCTAGGAGGGTTGAAGTCGCGAGACTGGTTTCGGAGGCCTGAGTGGAATACCACACTCCATTCAGTAACCGAAGGGCTACCTTTCGTAGTTCTTGGGATATCCCTGTATAGGGGTATTGCGGTAAAAGGACCAAACAACAGATTCACCTTTCTGGACATGTCATGAACGGGGTATCTTAGTTGCCATTCTTCTAGGATTGACTACCCGGTGTCCCTCCCGGTAGGGGGAATATCTTAGCCACTTGGATTTCCTATTCATATTGTCTGACTTGGATTTCATCACCTTGCAGAGGATATGTCTAGTTGAGTCAGAATACTTTTAGTTAGGTGTTTGCATGCTCCCTTACCTCCTTTTGGTCTAGTGAGTCCACCATTTTTTATTTTTAGGAAACCTGCTGCTTGTTGGTATTCTGACCATTTCTGTTAACACTCCACCTATTGTAGCACAGCTGTTACAGTGGGTGTTTTGATTTTGTTGTTGGCCTGAGTGCCCTATTTTTTGAGCTCTCCTTCTACACACTCGGTTGCATTAGGGTTTTTGAGCTGTTTCTTACACACCTCAACCCACAGAGATTTGACACCATCTGTCACCATTGAGTCCCCGAGACATTCTCAGCACCTCAGGGGCAAGCCCCCACAGTACGGTTCACTTGACACCACCCGTCATCGACACAGATCATCCTCACTTGATACCACTTATCATAGATCTTGAGCCTTGTCACTTGACTCCACTCGTCAGCGGCATAGGAATCCGTCACCAAATATTGACGCCCCTCATTTTACCTCCGATTCTGAGCCAGAGTCTGAGAACCCCATTTACACTGCCCCTACTAGCTCCATGGCTGGCGTGACTTCCACTCCCGTCTTGGTAGGGACCATTGGTGGCACATCCACCACTACACCAGTTACCACACCTACCTTGGGTATGCCCTCCATGGGGCCCCCATCTACCGTTCCCCTCACGGCACCTATTCCCGTAGTGGGAATACCTATTCCCACTCCATCAGTGGCTCACACTACCCATGGTGGTGCAGGACCGTCCTATACCACCTTAGTTCCCCCACTTGGGGGAAACCTCCCTAACACTACCCCTCCACTTGGGGGCATTGGCCCCAACTTGGTCCCACCCACTACTGTGTCACATCCTTCTTCCAGTTTTCCATTCATGGCTATCCTCAACCTGCCTGACCTAGCCAAATTGACCAACGACCCTATCCGACATGACCCTGCATGGCCTCACATGCCCACCAAGCTCCCCTCTAACATCCCCAAGTTCGAGGGCAAGGCAGGTGAGGAACCACAAAACCACATTATGTCCTTCTATCTATGGTGTTCCTCCAAATCCATAGTGGACGACTCTATTCGCCTCCATCTCTTACAGCGCACCTTCACACCTTTGCTTCCTATGGAACCCATAACACCTTTGCTTCCCTTGCCTCAACCTTCCTGCAGTTCTTCCAGTTACCTGTCCGCT
The DNA here is from genome assembly GCA_001517045.1 of Pseudotsuga menziesii. Lineage (NCBI taxonomy): Eukaryota > Viridiplantae > Streptophyta > Pinopsida > Pinales > Pinaceae > Pseudotsuga > Pseudotsuga menziesii. The sequence continues at coordinate 226,470 of LPNX010939983.1, forward strand.
ATGACGCGGGCGTTGAGATCCTCCTATCATGCAGACAAAACACGGCTACCCACATCACGGACCACATTCATGAGTGGCATCGATGCCGTAGCTTATGCAAGATCAAATTAGACGACCGTATCTTCCTAGATTGGTTCCTCAAATCCCTTCTTCCTGTCATTGCTAAGGATGTGACATCCGAAAGACCCCAGTCTGAAGAAGAGGCCATCCTTAAGGCCCAACAATTCGACCTCATTTACGCCCAGTCAGGTTATCTCTATACCATTATACCTGATGCCCCTTGTGGCGATTCCTCCCAGCACGATGCGCAGGGGGCATCCCACGCTACCAACGGCATCATTGGCTGCGTCTCTTCGCATCCTCAACCATTTTCCATAGCACGTCCTACCCTTGACCCTGACCTTTCGCGGGCTACCTCACAGTCTGGAGCAACCAACTCGTATGCTCCCATGACACATCACCACCATTCCCATGGACCCTCATGTCCACCTTAGTGTTTTGGTCATGCGACTCCCACTTACGCCCCCCCGGTCACACCTCATCCCTACTACCACTAGCAGGCTGCACCAGCTCCTGCGTCTTCACAAGCCCAACCCGTTTATTACCCGCCACAGGCAGCCCCTGCGGCAAACCCACAACCCGCTCCGAAGCCCTATCAGCAACCCCCTCAAGTTGCTACCATTGCGTATCCTCCACCTACATATCATCCACCGCAACCTGCTCCAGCACCTGCGCAACCTCAGAATCCACCTGCTGCCCAAGGGCAAGTTTACGCCCAACAAAACCCGCAGCAAAACCAGAACAACCAACACAACCAGGGCCAACAAAACCGCGGCAGGGGTCGAAATCGTGGAAACAACCAACCTACAGACCAAGCTGGTCAACCCCCTAATCCCCCCGATAATAATAATGCGGCCCCTGCTAACCAAAACCCTGATCGCCCGCCCAAACAGGCTAAAAACCCGAATTTGCGAACCAACCATCCTTGTTCTATTTACGGGGTCTATGGCCACTACACACATACTTGCCCACACTTGGAGCGAGCTCAACAACTTTGGGTTGATGATGCCCACCGCCAAGGGCATGCGGCTCCTCAAGCACCACCCAACCCCCCACAACCTCAGCAGCCACCTTTGGTGCTACAAAACCCCTTACCAAACCAAGGCATAGTGAACACTCAACCGTTGGCTCCCCCTCAAGCCAACGCGCCAACCCAACAACAAATCACTTACACCGCTCCTGATCAACCCATGTTTGACTCAGGTACCCACCACTTGTTAATGATGTCCTCCGATGAGGTCAACCTCCAAACCCGGTGGAACCAATATGGCTCCACCTCTGAAGCCCCTCCCGTCGATAAACCCACTAACGCTCATCCCACTGATCAGGCATTACGTATACCTCCACCACCACTAGATGGCACTCCCAAAGCACCTCGTTTCCTGCTTCACCGTATCAACAATAACCCCAATGCATGGGCTGCATCAAACTACAACATTGTCGATGACTTAGCCCAATCTCCCGCAGCCATGTCTACGTTAGAAGTCTTAAAAAACTGCCTGTCGCAGCGCAAGACTTTACTCTCAGCCATTGGGGCTATCGATCCAAATGATTTGAATTTAATGGCATTTGATTTGGACCAATCTGAACCCCGCATGCCTTCCACTTTAGCATTCCAAGTTTCTATTTCCATTCGAAATTTTGTCATCCATCGATGCATTATTGATGAAGGTGCCTCTACATGTGTCAAGTCAACCTTCATCTGGCAGAAATTGGGATCCCCCCCTCTCCAACAGTCCACTACTGCATTGCGAGCCTACGACGGCTGTTCGGCTGAACCACAAGGCCTATTAACTAACGTCCCCCTCTAGCTAGCTGGAAAAACCGTCCTCATCGACATCGAGGTTATTAATGCACAGCTTGATTATAACCTTTTACTTGGCCGCATTTACATGTACGCCATGCGGGTAGTTGCTTCTTCCGTTTTTCATACCATGATGTTCCCCCATGAGGGACGCGTGGTCAAGGTTGACCAACTTACCTATTATGATCCCAATGCCCCCGCGGCACCCGAAAATGTTCTTCCCATGGTTGAACAACCTGTTTCGGGTACCACCACCTCACTTGTTTCCTCTATGCGGCCTGGAGTTTACTCAGACGCGCCAATGACCTCGACCTTCCAATCTATTCCACCCCCGTCACCCACCACTGACGTGTCTGACATATGTACCCTGTCCCATAGCACGCAAACTCCTACACATCAACCGCCCTTGTTGCCTAAACCCCCTTTGGTACCTATTCACATTGGTGTTACACCCATCCATACAATTCCTTTCCTCATCCCTCCCTTAGGAGTAGTTAGTGCCCCAGTCATGGCTACCCTCAGCCTCCCTGGGTTAACCTTAGGATTACCCGTTTGGTATCTTTCGCCTCCCGTTCCCCCACCGACACCAGATGTCGTCCTGCAACCGGTGCAACCCATTGTCACTACTAGTCAACCACCTCCCGGTGTCGCTACCCTGTTGTCCTCCATGAACCCCCCCCTCCTCTTACCAAACCAACTGGGGGCAGAGGCCCCCAACCTTACACTGCTGTCCCACCTCCCAAGACAGTCAAAATCCCCCCTGTGTTTCGTGCTCCTCCCAAATGCTTATTGTGCGATGAGTTGGGCCATATGACTCACCAATGTCCTCAGTTACTGGCAGTATAGGAACACATGCAAATGCTTGACGACGACCCCAGTATACTGGTTTTCCAACTTGATCCAACCCCTAAGCCTCACGACAAATACCTGTGCACTAACCACCCCTGTGCCATATGCGGTGTTTATGGGAATTACACCGTTCACTATCCCGATCTCCCCGAGTACAGAGAAGCTCTCTATGAGATGAACAATCTGGATCTTGAGACGGCACCACCCACCATTGAGGAGATCCACCCCCCGGTCTCTTCCCCTTCCGGAGAGGATAATACCATTTATATGATCTCTTCCGCGACTACTCCCTCATCAACCGATTTGATGACACAAACTTTCCGTACTGATGAGGAAATCCTCGAGGCTCTCACTGCCCCGGAGTATCCCTGGGATGACATGCACCATCGTTCCTACTTCCTCCCAGATGAATCCTCCTCTAACACTGCTACCCAATTTGCGGTTGAATCCAAAGACTTCCTTCCCCCTAAGGTCGACTGGTTCAAGGACCCTATTCCTGCTCCTGACGCCTTCGAGGAGGGTAACATGGCCAACATCTCACCTATCATCCAAATTGATATCGCTACCCCAGGAAGCACCCCCGAACTCATTACTTTAGGATCCTCTTGCAGTGAGCAAGAGATTGAGGAATACAAAAAACTCTTCAGAGAATTCTGTGATGTCTTTGCCTGGTCCTATATTGAAATGCCCGGTCTTGACCCTGCCATTATAGAGCACCACATTGACACATGGCTTGATGTACCCCCCATTCGTCAGAAACAGCGTCCCATTCATCCCTCAAAACTCCCAGCTGTCAAAGCAAAGATTGAGAAACTTCGCAAGGCAGGATTCATTTATCCTATTGCCTATACCACCTGGGTTTCAAACCCTATTCCCGTTAACAAACAACAAGGCACCATTAGAGTATGCACTGACTTCCGAGATTTAAACCGTGCCTATCCCAAAGACAATTTCCCCATGCCATTTATTGACCAGCTCATCGATGCGTGTGCAGGGCATGAAGTCCTCTCGTTCATGGACGATTTTTCCGGATACAATCAGATCCAAATCCAAAAGGAAGACCAGTACAAAACTGCCTTTACTACCCCATGGGGCACCTTTGCCTATCGCGTCATGCCTTTTGGCCTAAGAAATGTTGGTGCCACATTCCAGCGGGCCATGACCTATTTCTTTCATGATTTGGTCCACATCCTGCTCGTCTACCTTGATGACCTCACAGCTTGTTCCCGGAAACGATCAGACCACCTTAATGACCTTCGACAAGTTTTTCTGCGCTGTCATAAATATCATATCCGCTTGAACCCACACAAGTGTGTTTTTTGCGTTCCGGCAGGCCGATTGTTGGGTTTCATTGTTTCCTAGAAAGGAATTACTGTTGATCCCCTAAAAGTCCAAGCCATCTTAGACCTTCCCTCTCCTCGTACGCTCCGGCAACTCCAAAGTCTGCAAGGGTGATCCAATTTCCTTCGATGCTTCGTTCCTGACTACGCCACAACCGTTCACGGTTTCTTGCGCCTGCTCCGTACCCACATACCCTTTGTCTGGGATGAGCAAGTAGAAGCTGCGTTCGAAGCCCTCAAGAAAGCTCTCACACAAGCCCCCTTGATCTCCCCTCCGGATTTCTCTCAGGACTTCATCCTCTACGTCTCGGCATCTGAGCATGCTGTGTCCGGAGTCTTGGTTCAAGAAGACACCTCACACCAAGATCATGTCATTTACTATGTCAGCCAGACCTTGTCCGGCCCTCCCCTACGTTACCCATATGAGGAGAGACTAGCCCTAGCAGTGGTCTTTTCCTCCAAAAATTGTGACACTACCTTTTACTTAGTCATACCACAGTCATCGCCGACTCTAACCCCATGGTATATCTCCTAAACCGGCGGCTCCGGCAAGGTCGTGTGGCTAAATGGATCATTATCCTCCAGGAATATGACCTCACGTTCCGAACACCTAAGAGCACTAAATCCCTTGCGCTTGCCCAGCTCATCACCGATCTCCCTTCTTTTCTCCCGGCCCCACCCATCTTCGATGAGTTACCCGACAATCACTTGTTCACTATCTCGTCTGATGAACCGTGGTACGGTGATATCTTGTTATACCTACGCACGCAAAAGTTCCGACCCAAAGTCACTCGTAATGAACGTCGTCGTATCCATCACCAGGCCTCTCGCTACCTCCTCCTAGGAGATGTCCTTTACCGGCGAGGGGTCGACACAATTCTTTGTCGTTGCCTTACACACGAGGAAGATGAACACGTCCTTAATGATTGTCATAGCGGTACCTGCGGCGGCCATTTCTCAGGTATGGCCACTGCCCAAAAGGTCGTCCGCGCCAGATACTTCTGGCCCACACTTTTCACCGACTGCATCACTGCGGTCAAGCATTTCCATAATTGCCAACTTTTTTCCCCCAAGGCCCGGACACCACCTGCTCCATTACACCCAGTCGTCACCGTTGGTCCCTTTTCTAAGTGGACCATCGAATTCATGGAGTGTAGACCCCCATCTGCGAACGGCCATAAGTACATCATCATCGCCGTCGATTACTTCACCAAATGGGCGGAAGCCATGCCCACCTTCAACTGTACCGCTGACACTGCCGCCCGTTTCTTTTTCAACCATGTTATCACTCGATTCAGGGTCCCTAAACAGTTGGTCTCAGACCATGGATCACACTTTGAAGATTCCATTTGGCACGAGTTATCCACCCTCCTCACGTTTGAACACCATTTTTCCTCTGCTTACTACCCTCAAGGGAACGGTCAAGTAGAAGCTGTTAACAAAATCCTAAAAACTATACTTCAATGCACTGTTGACCGGCATAAGTCCAATTGGCACCATATGCTATTCCCTGCCTTATGGGCTTACCGTACCTCCACCAAGACCACCACTGGTTTTACCCCGTTTCATTTAGTTCACGGTGTAGAGTTTGTCCTCCCCATCGAGTGTCAGATACCTGCCTTACATATCGTCCTTGAGCTTCTCCCTGATACCTCCCCCCTTGAGAAACGTCTGCTATCCCTCAAACAAGTCGATGAAGATCGTCGTGCCACTCTCCAGAACATCGCAGCTACCAAAAACCGCTCCAAAGCTGGTTATGACAAACATGTTCACCCGCGAACTTTCCACGAAGGGGACCTCGTCCTCGCCTATGACCAAGACCACGAAAAAACGGGTAAAGGAAAGTTTGAGTCCATGTGGCAAGGCCCTTACATTGTGCAAACTTGACTCAGCAAGGGGGCATACATTTTAGCCGACTCTGAAGGCCACCCTTTACGCAACCCCCATAATGGGTTGTATCTTAAACGTTTTTACCCATAACTGAAACCACGACCTCATTGGTCCGCATTGTACAGTTTGCTCTTTTTTTGGTTTTTCACCTTCTTTACCATAATCTTACATTCATCGTTCTTTTTGCATGCCCACAGATGCACCATCTTCCACCTCGTTACACTGGCTTTGCTGATGGCGCAAGCCGCTGGTCTCCCAACCTGGCTTCTGCAGCATGGGTCTTATATTCCCCTTCCAACGAACTGATTCACCTTGACGGAATATGTATAGGCGCCGCTACCAATAACCAGGCGGAGTATGATGCTGTGACCTGTCTCCTAACTGCTTCCCTCCAGATGGGCATATGTCACCTTCATGTGTTCTTGGACTCCCAGCTACTTGTCTCCCAGCTCAACAACTGCTACCAAGTGCGTGATCCCTGCCTATTTAGAAAATTCCTGCATACAAAACAACTCAGCCGACAGTTTGAATCCATCACATTCACACATGTCCCAAGAGCTCACAATAGTGTCATAGATCAAATGGAAAATAACATCCTAGATTGGCATATCAATCACACCATGTAACACTTCCATCATGCATCATTATCCCATAGCATCTCATCCAAATATATAAAAACCCAAAAAGACTACATTGCATCAACATTTGCATCCATGTACATAAACCATAAAACCACATTTGTATCCATCGGGGCATCCACGTGCCTAATCATACATACATCATATCGCATCACATAAAATACACAAGGGGCATCCACGTGCCCAACATCATAAAGCGCATCCACGTGCGTATAACTAAGACAACATCACAAAAAGGTGCATCCATGTGCATATATATATATATCAAAAAATACATGTCACAGTGCTATACATGTCCTGAGTACCCCTGCACTCAGCTATATAAAAAATGTCTATACATCCATAAAGAATCATAAAATACATTCCGTAGCCACAAAACTCGGGGGGAGTCCCCTGCACTCCCTAATGAGAGTCATACCCTGCATCACTGCTGGCATCTGCTGCCTCTGAATCCTCCCCTCGCTCCTCCTCCGACAAATCCTCATCCCCTACGGGCTCCTGTTCCCGTACCCTATCCGCCAAGATAGCCACTCGGATCGCAATAGATCTGAACTCTCGGGGTGCCCTCATGCAATCCTGAACCACGTCCGGATCAAAGTCCCCCCACCAGCAAATGGTCTAGTAGTGCCCGTACAGACTCTAGCGTCCCCTCCGCATCCCGACGACGCACCTCCCCCCGCCTAGGCAGAGCTGGAACGGCCACAATCCCCCTCCGTGCCACATGCCCTAGTGGCAGCCTCGGGCCCACATCTGCAGATCACCCATTTGTCAGTAACAATATATCAATCAACTATCATATATAAAACTTGACAATGCAATCAAACCATACATACCATCTGGTCCCCATGCCTGTCCCGGGGGCCGTGGTGCCTCTAGATCTCCGGTGTAATCCATATCTCTATATGGATAGTCATCAAGTGTCAATGGTATCTGGAGCCACTGCAGGTACAAATCCTGTGTAAATTACCTACCAACATCGCCGCCCCCACGGCAGCGCATCATCTTGCCCCACCGCGCCATCCACGTCTCCCTCAAACCTCCTGCTCTGATCGGCACCCACGGCCGCAGTGTGGGTACCCTCTCCATAAAAAACACAGATAAGAAAGAACCGTAGAAAAACCCCTTGCTATATTCCTTCACTGCTATCAGCTGCCGCCGCATGCAGGTCAGGAACATCTGGCCCCACGGGTAATACACACCATCCAGTACACGCTCCACTAGCTAGATCTGGCCCCCAGACACCTTCTCCGGTGACTGGGATACCAAGACGCGCACCACGCATGCTTCCATGGCCTGCACTGCTGGTTCCAGTAGGTCTCTCACCAGAAGTGCATTCCTATGCACCCGAGCCTCTGGACCATAGTACCGCTCCAGCATGTCCTCCATATCTATGTCCGCGGATACTCGCGGCTGCGTGTCTGCCACCCTACCCAGACAGGGCAACCCCGACAGGAAGTATACATCTGTTAGGGTGAGGTCCACCCTCTCACCCTGCACTCTAAAATCCTGTATGTCTGGTTCCCAGAAACTAATCAGTCGGTTCAGCAGCAATGCTGCTGACCGCATCATGGGTACCTGGGCGAACTTTAGTAGTCCGAATAGCCCTAGCACCGATCGCACCTGGCGGTCCTCTCGGATGACAGTCATGATCTCATCTGGTATCTCCCGCTCTCTCCATAGAACCTACGGCATCCTGTCAATCATGCAAAGTAGACTCATCAGACTCATGTCAAACAAGTAGTCCTTCCCCTCCCCCCCAAAAACCCTAATAGCTCGGTCCAAAACCGCGGCTTTAGGGCTCCTTGCCGTGGTTTCCGACCGCGGCTGTCAGGCCTACAGTCGTGGTCCTTAACCATGTCTGTTAGCGAAGAACTCGCGGTCCCCAACCGCGTGATCCCCCAAGAAACCCACGGTCCTCGATTGCGGTTTCGACCCACTAACCCGCGGTCCACCCCACGTGGACCGTGCAAATAGTACCCTGGGGCCCACTACCCACCCCCCGAACCCAATGACAAAGCAGGTATGAGTTTGGCGGAATACCTGTATCTCCCGGATCTGAAATCAGCCGGTCGGATCGTCCAGAAATTCCACCTCAACTCTAGTCCACTCTGATCACGAGTCAAAGTCAAATAGTACAAATGACACTTGTCATGTTGGGCCCACTTACTATTTATAGTCCATTGACTTTTTTCTTGTTTTGGCCATTCTGAAACCATACGGAGTCCGTTTTCCGAACCGTTGCCACCATTGGAATTAGCACGATGAGACCGTCACGATGGTCACCTCGTTGCATTATTTTTTCTATGTCATTTTTTGCCCATTTTTTAGACACCGCTAGTCGCCTCGGTTTGCGCGCCACTTCGGCCGTTCTCCGTTTTTTCACACTTTTTATATCCCCAGATTCATTTTTCCGAGCTCGTGATGATGCTTGAGATCATTTCTCGCTCTCACTTGGTACAATTTCAACATTGTGTCCCGACACCTTGCTGCCTCGATTTGCGCGCCACATCGGCCGCCACCAGATTGTCCCACACTTTTTACATGAGCCATCCACTCCTGTCATACTGCAAATGTTTCGTTATTTTTCCACCATTCATTCACCCCGCAAGGAGGCCCACCAGTGTTCCCCCTCACCCTCGTTCCTGGTCATCATAAATGTTCCTTGATTGAACACTTCCTCCTTGCTTGGCCATTCCTTTTGTTCGGTATAATTTTATCCCTTTTTCGGGATGGACAAGTCCTATACGAAAAAGGCACTTAGGGAGTTTCTGTTAAGCTATTTTCTGACTCCTAAAACAATGAAAAGATCGCCGAGCAATCTTGCTTCCTTTCATGCTCGTTAAAGTACCTGAAAGGGCGTCTATCTGGTATAAGTTTAACCCTTTTCCGGACCTGGTAGACTAATTACGAAAAAGGAATACTCTAGTCACACCGGCTAGAAGAGTTCTTCATTGCATCCTTTTATGCTTCTTCGGGCCTTGGAGACTAACACACGAAAAAGAAACCCCCCTGGAGTCTTCTTATCACTTTCAGACTCTCTAAAATTGAAAGCAACCACGAACATGAAATCTCCTGGGCTCGTAAAATCCACACGACGGTACCATTCCATTACTTCAGAGTCTTCTTATTGCTTTCAGACTCCTTAAAATTGAAAGCAACCATGAGAATGAACTGTCCTGGGCTCGTATAAATCCACATGACAGTACCATTTTATATACACACTTCTTCTAGTTCCCTAACCCATGAAGAAGTCCCCCCATGCCTCTTGGCGCTATGATCGATCCTCTCGGCAGCACCCCCAATTAGGTTGCCTTTGTTCAGAGTATTCTGCAGTCTCCTGCCATTTTACCACAACTTGAGTCTCCCTCAGCCCAGTCACCCTCCCAGATCCAATAGAGCTATGATCCCCTTACCACCAGTTAGTTTCATATGATGCCCGATCATCCCCACTATCATACTCTGAACAAAGGAAGTTTGAGTCCCCCACTCTACTTGCCCAGTTATTCCCCCCAGTTTATCAATCCTGCCATCAGTTCTATCACATTTCGGTTTTCCACCTCGCGCTCCTATCAAGGAAACATCATTTCCTTGATAGTTGCAGGTCTCCCTCTGTCGACGACAGCCCCTCTATTCCAGAGGATAGACCCAGAGGCACCTGCGCCTTGGACCCATCACCATCTGTGGTGAGTGCCTACGGACCATGTTGGGAGGAGTCATCATTGCCTCTCCGAATGGTTGTTTCTCACATGCTCGACTTCGGCACCTTGATCGCATCGTTGAGACTCGCACAGGATTTATATCCCTTCCATTATTTGTCGAAGACCCCGGATTTCCCCCGACTCTAGCACATTGGTGAGTCACTTTGGAACGCCCAGTTATATGTTCCCGTGGATGTCCGGGCTGCGTTGGTGATTGTATTCGGAAGCCACCTAGTTCCATGCTTCCTTGAGTACCCAGTTCTGTGTACCATTGCAAGTATGACCCTTGTCACTCTGATCCAGCAGCTCATCAGTTCCTTTGATACCACATTCAGTAGCACTGCTGTTATTTCAGTACATCAGTTTTTCAGCTCAGACATGGTCAGCCCAGCAGTATGTCCCAGATTTGTGTCCCTTCTGGACCCTTATGATATCCACAGTGGTTTTTTAGGTATCCTACAGGTCCCTCTTTTCGGGCCTCACAGTTATTTTTATGTATCTCGATACGAGCATGGGAATGCCCGCCTCGTCCATATATTGAGCTTCTTCCTCATTCAGTATTTGAGGCCATGTATATGTCAGGTCCCCATATTTTGGACCCCATTTTTATTATTATGTTATATCCTAATACGAGCATGGGAATGCCCGCCTCGTCCATATGATCAGATAATTCCTCATCTGTTATTGAGGTTATGTACTTGTAGTTCTTGCAGTTGGTTTGGGATCGTTGTTTCGGGTTTCAGTTTGTTTCTTCTCTTCTCCACACCCCAGGAACACCATTTATGACTTATGATGTCTATCGTCCATACGATGAGCTCCTTCCCTCGCACATCAGGGGGCAATCTGTTACAACCCAAAAAGTGTTTACTACCTCATCTACCCCACTACATGGCTCATTTGTCCATTTTTCTACCATATTTCCCTTAAAACCTCTTTTTTCCTCCAAAAATATCCAAAATTCCTCTAAAATAGCAAAAATCCCACTAAAAAGCCTCCAAAAGGCCTAAAATGCCTCCAAAAGGCCATAAAACC
>LPNX010939983.1:237964-262584 GCA_001517045.1 Pseudotsuga menziesii
AGCTACATGCACAGTGTAGAGAACGAATGAAGGCATGCGCGGTTCAGAACAGTCATGGAGAACGAGTGGAATTTCCCCCCGGGAGAGATGGTAGCAGTTTCTTTTCCATCATGAAGCCAACAGTGGTGGAGTGTGCATGTGGGTGAGGACTGACAGTCCTACCACCCCACTCCCAAAACAATAACTGCCTCAACCACCACCAGCAATTCTTAATGGAGGTGGTTGGGTAAACAAAGAAAGGTGACACATGGATTTTTACCCCATTTGCCAAGGTTTGACGATTTCCCCACCCTTTTCGTTGTGAAAATCATGCCCCTTCTCATTTTAGTTGCCGCGAACGTAGCTGGTTGGATTCATTTAATTAAAAATGCATATTTACATGATGACGATTCAATATGTATGCCGCATGCCCCGATATACCATCGGTGACAAATTTAAGTCCAAAACATAGCATAACCGATCAGTGGTGGGGCCTTGGCCTTTAGCTTCGCACCATGATCATTACAATATATTCATCATGTACATTTAATGCAACGGGGTCAAAACTGGGGTGTTACATCATGTTTTTCCATTTTTGAGTATGGGACTCTTTATCATGTCCTCTTTTATTAGCTGGGGATATATTCTTGTTTTGATTCCCCTAGGGTGTGTTTGTTCCACCCAAGAGGCCTCCTAGATAAGTTGTCTGGGCTCATTATGTTCTCCCTGTGGTAATGCTTTTTCTGTCTTTCTTTGGGATTTTGAGTTTTGTGGGTGGAGAGCTGTTGGGTCAAGAGTTGGGTTAACAGCTACTGCAAATACAAATAGATTTTTTTGTTTTTTTATATATTTTTTGAGGTTGACAGTATTGATCCGTGACCTTATGGACTGTATTTGTCTCACTCTGCCCTAAATGGGTCATAGCATCAACTGAATGGATATTTAGTTTTGACATTGAGGAATCATGTACGTTGTTTCCCATGTTTCCCATAAGGTGTTCGCTTAATTTTTCATGAGGGTTTATGGGTTGGTTTCTTAGTTTTTTGGGCAAGTCTAAAGTATGATGTTGTATTTTTCTTAGTTGTAAAATGAATTCTAGGAAATCCATGCCACCTATGGACAATGAAATGAAATGAAATGAACATCCCTTGTACCTCATATCTGGGCAATTTTGGGCCCTATAACAGCAAGTTACAACAATAATTAAGCCAATATGGGTATTTTTTTTAACATTATTAGGTGTGTTTAACCTTATAGAAGCGCCGGCATTCAATTTGGGCCATTTTTGTGGATGTGAGGCAGTTATGGGCACAAGTTAGGACTATCCATGATGTCCTCCTAGAGCAGACAATGACAATATCTGAGGTATGGAAAAGCTAAGAGAAGAAATCCTGGCTGCACTGAGTGATGTTTGGACCTCAAGCCCCAAGCCATGAGGCAATAAGTGTAGCTGTTAAAAATTTAGTCCAGTTAGGTGCAGTTGTTTGTGGCTAGAAAGGCCTAAAAAAATTAACTGAATCTGGTTTGAATCTCATCAAGCTCGGTGTAGAACCTCGATTAGGGATTTTGAGTTTTGTGGGTGGAGAGCTGTTGGGTCGACAACTGCTGCAAATGCAAATAGATTTTTCTATTTTTTATATATGTTTTGAGGTTGACAGTATTGATCTGTGACCTTATGGTCTGTATTTGTCTCACTCTTCCCTACAACTACCTATATCTCTCTCTCTCATGTATGTCCATTGTTTCGTTAGTGACTTGTCTCCTAAGAGACAAAGTGTGATCGTATTATATATATGAGTATAGAAATTAAGGTCTAAAGCACATTGTTTTCTTCTATTTGTCCATTTATAATTTTTTTGCATGTGCTTGACTAATTATGTTCATACATATCCAAGGTAACTGTAATTGATGGATGTACATAGCGCTGATATGTAGTAATCCTAGCTTGGTTTGGAGAAAAATGGGTCATAGAATAAACTGAATGGATATTTAGTTTTGACATTGAGGAATCATGCAAAAAAGAGTAAACAGAGCTCTGTCAAGAGCAAGAGTTTAAATGATGTAGGTCAACAGTCTCTAGAAAAAATTCAAGCAGGTAAGAAAAATGAAGGGGAATGATGTTGTAGCGGCAATACACAAGTCCAAATAGCAAGAAAAATGGAAGAAAAAACAGGATACTTCTGATAAAGGTATGTCTCTGCAAATCCTTTTGATTTTCTATTTGTCTATAATATGTTGCACTTGTTATATTTTCATTCAAAATTTTGTTCTTTTATGTTTCCTGTATTTCCATCAAGAGCATAAATCATTATGCTTAATTCTTAAATCATTGGAGTTGTTTCTTCATTTTCCATAACACTGTTAGACTGGTTTAATTTTGAACCTGTCCATGTTTATCCTTCTTTCAAAACTTCCTAGCTGTTTTTTAAACTATTATTTTACTAGACTTAATAGATGGGAGTGTTAGAAATTGCAGTATTATTTTAGAATGTTGTGCTGCGAGAAATTGAATTGTGTTTACTGTATGTTGTTGTAGTGATTTCCAATAGTATGTGTAGTAGCATTATTTGTATTTAAGTTCCAGCAGTATGTGTATCAGTATTTGTATTTAAGTTCCAACACTGTGTGTAGCAGTATTTGTATCTAAGTAGGTTAAATATTTAATGTTCCCCCACCCCAAAAAGCAGTTTAGAAGAGTAAATAATGGAAAATTAAAATAGAGGACATCGGCATGTAGAGGTAATTGATGGTTTGGTTTAAAATCTGTCAAATTCTATGTTTAATTTCCTCATTTTCCTTAATATTCTCCCAAACTACGTTGATCCTAGTGTTCTCGACTTTTCTATATTGTTGCAGCAACCAAACATCTAGAGGAATGGCTACATTCCTGATACTCATATTAAATGGTGGGAACATGATCAAAATTAGGCTAGGAACTTCAAGAAAGCTTCAACAAACATTAATTTTGATCAATCTTAACAGAAAAGAATTGTGGTGGGGATTATTCCAGTAAAGGCTTTCCTAATACTTGATCATAATAGAAATAGTTATGCTGGGTTTTCTTTCCTCACCTTAAAGTGAGTGTGGGTTTGGTGTTTTATTAGGTAACTCCCACCGGATCAATCAAAAACAAAATTTACTGATAAAATTTAACAAAATAAATTAAACTGTGTTGTTGAATCTAAACTTTGGATATGCACCATTTGATGCAATGCATTGAATTGATGCCCCTGCTTATGTTAGAGAAGGATGGGTACACTTGGGTTAGAAAAATTGGAATAAAACTTCATTTTTGCTGAAAGGTGGTAGGACCAAGTGTTAATTCAAAAAATGGTGGTGTCAGCATGAAAGGGTCCAACATGAGCAAATCATCAATGACAGAACCCATGTGTGGAATAAGTGTTAGAGGTGCCTCTCTTTTCATTGAAATTTTAGATTGAGGAGGGAAAGTTGTAAGAGATGGAGGATGGGAGACAAGGGTTGCAAAAATTTCATTGTAGTCAGAAGCATTATATGAAAAAGACTGTTTTGTTGCTTCAGCTCTTTGGAATAAATCATTTTCACTTGCTTCAACTCTTTACCTCTAGGAGGAGATTATCAGTAGGTCCTGTGGTGAAATACAAAAATATCATATCTTTTGAAAACTCAGTCCCTGATGTTCCTTATCAACAAAAGTATAAGAGGATCCCAAGAAATAACATAAATAAAAGTTGAATTCATCAAATATACAATGCATGATTTTATTGCTCCTGAGTATTTGTTAATACAGAAACTGCTTGTTTAGATGGATTAATTACATGCTCTAGGTTTCTAGTGGCTTCTCGACAATACCTTGAGAATATTCTATGAACATCTAATCCACTACAACTTTAGCCTTGGGTTCAAGAACATTTCTACCGCTAATGTTTCCAACGACTATATTACAGTCATGGATCTGGTGTGGATAATTCCATAAAATGACTTTGACGATTAAAACCAGAGTTTCTATGGTGATATGATCCTTTTCCATCTCAAGGAATTGAAGAATTCGATCAATAATACCATTGACATCACACTACTATAATACAATTTTTCCAACTGCTTGGATAGACTCTGCTGTAATGGCCAAATCAACATTTGCAACATATTCTCTTACCACAATATCATATGTATTGCTCTCATTTTACATGACTCTAAGCATCTTATGTTTCAATTTATTTACAAATAAGGGTCACTACAGTGATAATAAAAATGCTTATAATTTGATAAAAATAGGATTGGAGCAGATGTAGATGGCTAAAGACTACAGATGACTTTTTTTAGCCTCTTGAACTCACCAAAGTGAGTAATCCTTTTGGTACTGTCACATATTTTATCTTGAAAATGGGATGCCGATACCATACAAACTCAACATGTTGAATAAGGATAGAAATATCTTACATGGAAGGTGTTGAATAACATTTCTTTGTATGTGTAAATGGAATTCCACAAATAATTTTCAAACGAAATGAAGAAAGGAAACTATTGGTGTTGAATCTTGAGAGTGTTTGTAACTCCCCCCGGATCAATCAAAACCAAATTTAAAAATAAATAAAAAACCGTTGTGCCAAATTTTGTGTCGTATTTGCTCTTTTTTTGTGAAACTGCTTGGTAGGTTTTGAACAAGTCTTTATGAACCTTGAACTTTGTACTTGTAAATATAACTACAAACCAAAATACGAGACCCAGGTCTTAGTGAGGCTCTTATATTCCATTGAGGAAGCAATGCATCCCACATGGGGAGTCAGAGTGGAAGGCGTAAACATGCCATAGGGCCTGAAGGGAATTGGAACTGAAAACTAATTTGTAATCAGATAATCAGGGCAGGGAACTTTCACATTCCACTCAAGCATGATGGAGACATGATTTATTACCCTTACGAAGAAATAGTTTCTTGTAGGTAGTTCAAATGGGGAATATGAACCTCATCATGATTTTCTCTATCCTTTTCTTCATCATAAATGTGTTTTTCATGGTCAAGTAAATTCCTTCATTTTGAAATTCATAAATATTGATAAGAATATGCCTTTATGTAACTATACATTATAAGAACACTGTAGAATAGTAGTCTCTCCAACCTTTTCGATAGCTATAGTCCATCTCAAAAACTTACTAGAATCTAAATTTTAGTGTAGTATTATTTCAGGTGACCATACATTCTAAGGAAAGTTCAGTTCTTATAAATGGTTATTTCTCTCTGTGAACTGTTGTCCAATCATCATGGAAGCTGTTTCAGATCCTGTACATCTCAACATAGAGCTGATATATATTTTGTTATACCTAATAGTTTGCAAGTTTTTCCAGTTTAATACATGCTTACGTAGTTGTCCTGCCTTTCAAATAACTGGTATCATCACCTAGAAGCCAAATATACAATCCTTTAAAGGTTTCTCAAAATACACAATGTTGTAGGACCAAGGTATTTCTCTTTATATTTGCAACATGAATCTTTAATTGTTGAATCCACTATTAGGTTCCCTTATAGCTAAGGAATAATGATTCACAAATCATAACTCCTCCATACAAAATGGTACCTTTGAAACAGTAAATGATTCAATGCTAAATACTTGCAATAATTGCATTTACCCAAGTCAAAATACTTGCAATTCTTTGAATTCTAGGTCTAGAGATCATTCTTGCAAGACATTACGGTGCATAGGGAGTCAATTCTCTAATTTTGCAAATGCTAATCATCGAGTCTCCATTAGCAATAAGTTTCTGAATCTGCATGACTCTTAGAATTTTTATCACTTGATTTAAATCTAATGCTTTTGTGTTATTATAGGTGGTCACTATTGACCACCAAGCATAATTCAATTCCCATTGTCTCTTAGGATTGTAAAAAAACAACCCTCTCCCTCCCCGTTACAGGCTAAAACCTGAGGACATATATTTGATTTTTCATGTACTATTGGTATTTTTTTGAAAGCAGTGACACTCGACATCTCATCTATAATTTTCCCTTTTGACATCTCATCTATCATTTTCCCTTTTGACAGTGTTCAAGTTAATGAAATGAATGTAAGTACACAATTTAATTAGATTTTAGCTCTCATTAATTGTATTGGAAATTTGTATAAATTAGGTGGCAAGTTTTTATTAAGATGGGATAGTGGTAAATTGATCTCTGTATCACCTTTATTTATTTATCATATTTTATAGTAGAATTCAAAGAGTATTCTTCTTCTAATCAGGGGAATGTTTTTGTAACTACAACCTTTTTGTATTTCTGTGATAGTGTCTTGAATGCCATTCTATTATAGAATTCTTATCTTATGAGTTGAGTAACTGGAAAAGTGAAGGGCACCCATGACATGTGACTGTTGTAAAATCTAGTTTGGTGGGAGAGGCTGAAGCCAAATTGCAGCCCTGGTGGGTAGGATTGGTCCTGGAAGGAGTTAGATATTGACAAAGTCCATGACAAGAGGAGTTGAGCCAAAGAAAGGCTCCCCTTAAGAAATTGACAAAGTCCATGACCAGAGGAGTTGAGCCAAAGAAAGGCTCCCCTTAAGAAATTGTCAAAGTATGGGTGCGCAATTTTGGTTGCTGTATGAGAGTTGCAAATTCAAAATAATAATGAGTGTAGGATGCACATTATAGGGATTAACTTTCGATCCAATCAAAGTGTGACTTAGATATGTATTGTGGATGTTTTAATATTTTACTTGCATAGATGCATTGTAGTGACATGGGTGCATTGTTCCAATATTTGGTTGTGTTAAGTTGCTAACATACTATTATTCTCCCTTGGCATGTGCACTTTCATTGTGGACACACAACATAACATAATGTGGATGAGCTAGCATGGATGGACAGGTTAACAATTCATTGCATGAAGAATTCCAATGGCGACAATGGATTGTCTTCCTTTTTTCCTTGTTTAAAATGAAGAGCTGCAATTGTGAGAAATGTAATTGCAAGTAAAATTCATGTATCATAAACATAATCTTGAGGAAAATATCATTTTTGAAGCATTTATAAATACGTTTTTCCTGGTTTTTTTCTATAATAAAGGATGCATTAATGAGTTCAACTTATTATATGTTTTCTTGATATATGATACATCCCTCTTCACATGTTATTTATCATTGTTAGGAAAGTTTTTAATTATGGTTTATATCCACTAAAAATGGCAATTCATGGTATGAGCTATGCATTTTTAATAGGAGGAATGCGAAGATGAGGAGATTTTAGTTACTCCAGAATTTGGTCTTTATGGAAGGAATACTTTATTGTTGCCTCAGCTGACCTTTTCACCAAACTGGGTCAGGTTTGAGATACTCAAACATAACTTATCTTTCGACGAGGGTCATACTTTTCAGTGGAGCTTATATGACATAGAATAATTAAAGATATTTTGGCTTTCCCAAGTGAGTATAATTCTGGTCATTTTGTTGTCTTTAGGTACCAATTATTGGCATCTTCATATCTTGTGCTTTTGTATGTTCGTTGATATGAAGTTCCTCAGCAAAATAAGTATATGTTTGAAATTTGAATTCCTTGACTTGGAATGGGATTTTCTTTTGCTGATATTTAATTCTTATTTAAACAAATTACCAATTTACAGACTTATAGTCCATCAGCCTCTCAGACAAGCAAGCCAGTTTCTTGTTGTAATACTCTTTGTCAATTACGAAATATAAGTCACCGGGGCACCTGATAAGGTTTTCCATCTATCTGTTTTGCTCATTTTGTCTTGCTAAGTATTTTTGAGGATAGATAGAATAGGATATTATCAATATTCCTACACATATACTATATGTCATTTTGCAAATGAACGTTTCAGCAGGACATCTTATGAATATTTTTAGACTCACTGTGGTGCATCATGGCCACCATCCCTGTTTTGCAACATATAGGATCTTAGTGGTTTATTATATCAACCAATTCCCCCATTCAATTTTGATCAGTGTTCTCTTGTCTTGAAAGGAAAAAAATGTAAAATTCTGTGATTCTTGATGGTGAAAACTAGCATTTGATCAAGTTCTAACTTTTCTGTAAACATATGGAAAGGAATTGGGTAATTGTTTCTAAGGAATAATTCAGAGAATAAAAATTAGGTCTTACATATAGTATTGAAAAGCTAACTATATATATATATATATATATTTTCCTATTTACAAACAACAATGCTATCAGCACTGTCATCACTGCAATCAAAAGGAAGTGGGAAAATAGATGTACCCAAATATGATGATGAGATGAGTATCCATGCTATAGTTACAGACTTGCGTTAGAAAACTAATGCACACATGTAAGATTCTCAATCACATATTTATGCATTGGATAAATTTGCAAGCCAATTGAATCGGATGTCATTAGATTTATCCTTCTGTATATGTACTGTTTGTAGAATATATTCAATGTTGCCAACATATCTTATTTTGATGTAGAATGGTCAAGCAATCCAAGCTGAAGGAAAAAGAAAGAAATGAATGGAAACATGAGATGGAACAAAAACGGTTGGAGTGGGACCTAGAAAGGGAGAATGTTCAACAGGTTAGTTGGAATGTTATGGAATAATGTAAGTTTTAAAAGGCATGTTTTGGAGTTTTTACTAACATTTTTTATTACCTTTGTAGGAAAAGGAACAAGCTTGTGCTCAGAAGGAAGCCAACATTCAAGTAAGATTCCAAAGCTACATCACTTTCTTTCATTTCTCATTGAAACACATTTGCATGATTTATTAATCCAGTTGTTGATGCAATTGTGAAAGTGAGAAGTTGAAAATATCAACTTTCTTTGTTAGATTATTACAACTATGAGGACATGTTATCCTATATTGAGTTTATCGTGTTTTCTATTTATTCCATTTCATCAAGTTATTTATCAAAATTTTCTGTCTTCTACTTCTGTAGTATCTGTGGAATATAATTTTCTTAACATTTCAGTTAAACTTTCAAATTCAAGCATGAAACGTATTTTTCCAATTTAAGATTTATATCATTCCAATAGGGAAACACTTATACTCTATGTTCCATATGTTGAAATACTAAGAGGGGGGTGAATCAGTATTTGTACAATAAAAAACTTTAATCAAAAGCAGGTTGTTGATCACCAATCACAGCACATCATCAGTATGTATAAAGACAACAAGATGAACAGTACACAACAGTTTTTAACGTGGAAACCCAAGTTCTGGGGGTAAAACCATGGAAGCCTTTTTAATAATAGTTGTCCAGAAATAACTGGATGAAAAGAACAACTATCTTATTATATAGACTTCAATTTTTCAGCTTCAACTGAAAGGAGGCTACGACCCCCTGTTTTACAAGCTGCGACCTGAAGGAAGCTACCACTCCCTAGTTTTTTGGCTTCTACTGGAAGGAGGCTATGACCTCCTCTCCTTGCCCCGTCCTACCACCCTGATAAGAAGAATATTGCCGAAACTGTGGACCTATCAAATACAAAACCCTGTACTCTCTGCTGATATCATCTGCACGCTAATCACTGCCAAAATGTCACATCATTTCTCTACTCATGTCATCACATGCTGATCAAGATACTCATCAATACTGCTGGATTAGAACTTCTTGCTGCTGATAACCTCTATTTACTGTTTACTGCCAAGTCAGCCTTATCACTGATGCTGACACACTCTGTACCAAACTGCACAACCTGTAAATCTATCACATACCAATCTCTGAATCTACTAGTGCACACCGTTCATTGTCATCCATAATCACTGAAGTATCTCTGCTTTGCTATTGCTGAACATCATCATAGGTCGTACATCAAATTCATAGGGTATGTACTATCATCATCATCAAATACCCACCAAAATCATCAACATGTAATGTGCATGTAAGAAGTACACATCATGGTGCATAGAAAAATATCATCACACCAAAGCATGCATCAAGGCATATCAAATCAAAATGCATAGCAGACTGTGCATTGTAGAGAGTTCATCATAGCATGGAAGAGTATCATCACAAAAACAAACAACTGTACACACCACATTCACCGTGTTTACACTAGTACACACACTTTTTACTCATTCCTGTATAAATTCACTTGTACATTTCATTGTACACTCATATAAACATAATGCTGTTCACACCTTTGACTGATAAACTGTACATCCACTGAATACTGAATATGCATTCTCTTGTATACTACTGTACATACACACTCACTCTTGCAAACTCACATATCACTGTATCTTTTATATATGCTCATAGTTCATCACTTGACACTATTGCACTTGTACAAATATATATATATATTCCTGTTCTCATATCACTGTTTTACTTTAATACATGCCACTTCACATACAAATTTTTTTTTTTGTTTCAAATGTATTTCAATACATATTACTGTATCATTGCTGCTACACAGATTTCATGAGTTGTACATACCTGGCAAGATTTGAATGTTACCCGAGACTGGTCTCTCTGAACTTTGACACTTGAGAATTCCTCTGAAAATGCTTTAAAACTGTAGCTGCTTATGACTTCCAGAATCCCTTGTGTCTTTGTAAACCAATGAACTTAGACTGCTCAGACGCATCGATTACTCTGGTTGTAATTTCGTGGCTCGACCCACCTTGAACGTGTCTCCTCTTTGATCTTGTCTTCTTTGTGGTCTGTCGAAAGGCAGCTTGATGGCTGGGTCACTCCTTCACGCGACTTCAATTTGCTTTTACTGCCGCTCCACCTTTGAATCCACGGCTTTCTCACTTACTTCGTGTAATTTGGGAGCTCTCGTACCATGTTGCAATAATAGAACTCTCCTTCCTAGGTCCAACACAAATTTTATGCGACTATTGTAATAACAGAACTCATGCCTTCCTCGAAAGAAAAAAAAATTATGCGACTGCTGTGATTATAGAACTCATGCCTTCCTCGGTCCCCAAAAAAAAATTTATGCGACTGCTATGATTTACCCACGAATTCTATCAGCGAGAATCCTCTGTCCGTCCTCATAAACCAAAAAAAAAAATACTGTGCAACGTATTCCACCGTTAATAGCCCGTGAATATAAAAAATTTAAACTGCTTTCAAAAATCAAAACACCAAGCAAGGGACTGCTTCCTTCGGCATCGATAAATTCCTCAGTCAGCAAGTAAAAATTTTAGAGCTCATAATAATTTTCCTTCACTGCGGCTGCTGCTGCTAGAAGACCAAATTTGCCAAAATTTCCCACAAAAAAAATACGACTCTTGCAATAATAGGTTAAGAGCTTATCCCTCAGTCAAAAAAAATATAGGTATATTTATATGAGAAGGAAAAGGAACATTTCCTTATTTTAAGGAATATTTTTGTCATATTTTTATTTTTGGTAAATCATTTTAAAATTTAATAAAAAGAACTAATATTTAATTAATTATTAAACTTTTAAAAATTTAATATTTTATTAAACCTTTAAACCTTTTAACATTTTCTTTATTAAAACTTTTAATATTTAAACTTTGATTTAGGGACTCCTCCTAGGGTACCAAGAACGCAGATGACCACTGAAGGGGTCATTTGGATCTTTACAACTTTTTCAACCCACTTAGGGTTACTTGAACACTCTACAGGGCTTTTGGCATTGTCCCAAGGGCTCCAAGAGCTTCAGACTTGGGCTTGGACAAAGTCAAAAGGTCTCCTTTGACGCTGACACTTACTCAACCCTCAGAGGCTCCTCAAGGGGCACCAAGACACACTGACACACACCTGTTGGCATCAATGACAATTTAGTCAACAATCTCCCCCTTTGTCATTGATGACAACTCCAAAGATCCGCCTTCGAATGAGCTTTCTTTGACCACACAACTCCCCCTTAGATCATGCTTCTTTCACCTACCTTGTTCAACTTTTTCTCCCCCTTTGGCATCAATGGCAAAGGGTATTTCTGCCAAGATCTTCTTGCCATATAGATGAATTCAATTAGGAAATAGTATGACTCCGAATTTTTCTCTGAGGTACTCAAAAGTCTCTCTTGGGAGAGGCTTAGTAAAAATATCTGCAACCTGTTCTTTTGTCCCGACATATTCCAACTTGATATTCTTTTCTGTGACATGTTCCCGAAGAAAGTAAAATTTTATTGGAATGTGCTTGGTATTGGAATGCATAACTGGATTCTTGGAGATACTAATGGCACTCATATTGTCACATAGAATAGGAATCGGTTCATTGCATGTCACATGTATGTCTTGCAGGGTTTGCTTCATCCAAAGAATTTGAGTACAACAAGCTGATGCTGCTATATATTCTGCTTCTACGGTTGATAAGGACACTGAAGACTGCTTCTTGCTTGACCAAGATACCAGACAACCATGTAAAAAGAAAGCTGTTCCATTAGTGCTTTTTCTATCGTCAACACATCCTGCCCAATCTGCATCTGAATATGCTATCAATGTCAGATCATTCCCTTTTGGATACCAAAGTCCAAAATCCAGAGTTCCTTTGAGATACCTGAAGATCCTTTTAACTTCTATAACATGATTTTCTTTTGGGGCAGCTTGAAATCTTGCAACTTGTCCAACGGCTTGCATCACATCTGGTCTGGAGGCAGTTACATATAGTAGACTACCAATCATTGACCTATAGAGCCTTTGATCAACTTCCTTAGATTCATCATCTTTGCTTATCTTACAACCGGTGATCATAGGGGTACTCACAGGTTTACAGTCTTCCAACTGGAATTTCTTCAACGTCTCCTTAATATATTTTGTCTGGATAATAAAAATGCCTTCTGTTCTTTGAGATATCTGGAGTCCCAAGAAGAAGGTCAATTCACCGAGTAATGACATTTCAAACTCCTTTTGCATGTCTTTAGCAAATTGCTGACTTAGTGAATCATCATCACTACCAAATATGATATCATCAACATAAACTTCAATGATGAGTATGCTGTCATTGTCTTGTTTGATGTACAAATTGCTATCTGCACTTCCCTTCTTAAATTTTTGTTGTAGTAAGTACATGTCCAATCTGGAGTACCAAGCTCTTGGAGCTTGTTTTAGTCCATATAGGGCCCTTTTTAATCTGCATACATAGTCCTTGTTTTCTGAAAGTTGAAATCCTTCTGGTTGTTCGGTATAGACTTCTTCCTCCAATTCCCCATTTAGAAAGGCTGATTTTACATCCATCTGATACACTTTGATGTCTTTGGAGCAAGCGTAGGCTAGTATCATTCTGATAGCTTCCATTCTGGAAACTGGTGCATATGTTTCTTCAAAGTCTATTCCTTCGATCTGAGCATAATCCTTACACACCAATTGATCCTTATTTCTGATTACCTGTCCATCTTCATTCATTTTGTTTCTGAAAACCCATTTTGTGCCAATAACATTTTTGTTATGTGGTCTCGGAACAAGTTCCCAAGTTTCATTCTTCTTGATTTGATCTAGTTCTTCTTCCATAGATTTAACCCATTGTTCATCTTTACTAGCCTCTGCAAAAGTTCTAGGTTCAGTTGTAGACAAAAGAGAGAAGTGTACCTGCTCATTTCTTCCGGATTGTCTTCTTCTGGTTCCTATTCCGGCATCCTTATCACCAATAATCTAATTTGACGGATGATTCTTCTGGTACCAATTATTAGGTGATGGGTGATCTTTTTGTTCTTCTTGTTTGACAATTGGTTAATTTAGTTCTTTATCTTCCTTGAGTTGCTCTTCATCCTCATCGGGTTGTTCTTAAATTTTAATTCTCTTAGAACCTTTCTCTTCTTCATCGTTTGTTTCTTCTGAGTCTTCTCTGGATGATGTTGGTATTCCTTCAACTATCTTCACGTTAATGCTTTCAATCACTTTATCTAATCTTATATTGTAGCATTTGCAAGCTTTCCTCTTGGATGAATATCCAACAAATATGCCCTCATCTACTCGAGAGTCAAATTTTCCAATCTTCTTATCATCTCTTTTGATGTAACACTTGCTTCCAAAGATCCGGAAGTGTTGTACACTCGCTGTTCTTCCGGTCCATAGCTCATAGGGAGTTTTATCATTTTTGTTTCTGATTAATCCTCTGTTTAAGATGTGTAGTGCTGTATGAACTGCGTGTCCCCAAAATTTGTCATTTAACTTGGATTCATTCAACATGGTTCAAGCCATCTCCATTACTGATCTATTCTTTCTTTCAGCAACTCCATTTTGCTGAGGTGTTCTGGCTACTGAAAACTGTCTCTTTATTCCATGCTCTTCACAGTACTTGTTGAATTGATCAGAAGTGAATTCTCCACCATTGTCAGATCTAAGACACTTGATTCGTGACCTTGTTTCATTCTCCACTAGTTCCTTGAACATTTTGAAACATCCAAATGCTTCTGATTTCCTGTTGAGAAGACATACCCATGTCATCCTGGTATAGTCATCAATAAGTAGCATGAAGTATTTTTCACCATTCAATCCTTTGCTTTTGGTTGGTCCACATAGGTCAGTGTGAACAAGATCCAAAGGTTTTGTAGAAGAATGCTCTTTCGTCTTAAAATGTACTCTTGTTTGTTTTCCATGTTGACAATGTTTACATACAGTGTTAGTAGGTTTTGTGACTTCTGGCATATTTCGAACTGCTTGGTTTTTGTATATCTTGACCAAATTGTCAAAATGTATATGCCCCATTCTTTTGTGCCAAAGCCAGCTTTCATCTTCTTTTCCCAAGTGGCATTTTTCAGACTCAATCTCATCTAACACATATATGTTGTTTGGAGTCCTAGTGGCTGTGGCTACTAACTTCCTTGATCCTTCCTTTCTTATTTTACATCCTTTTGAGTTGAAGATGAGTTCATGACCTTGATCACACATCTGACTTACGCTTAGCAAATTATGTTTCATGTTATCTACAAGCAAGACATTTTTAGTCAAGTAGTTTTTACTTCCGAGCTTTACTGTGCCCTTTCCCAATACTCTTGCTGAATTGTTATTTCCAAATGATACAGATCCTTTATCTTTTTCAATATTGACGAAAGCATCTTTGTCACCTATCATATGCTTGGAGAAACCACTATCAACATACCATTTTCCAGAGCCGTGATTCTGAGCTTGAAGAGCAATACCACATTCATAGTTGTTGTTATTGTGTTTAATCCACACCTTGTTGGGAAAGTCCTCATTTTTTACTATTGGTATCCTCGTTCTGCAATTCCTGGCTATATGACCAAAGTTGTTACACTTGTAACATTCTATTTCTGATCTCAAGGGATCAAATCGATTGTTGTACTGTGGTCGTCTAAGGCTTGTAGGGTTATTCCTTGTCTCAAAGATTCTTCTTTGAAAACAGTTTATAGCTTTGTGTCCGAATCTTCCACATGTAAAGCAATGGCCATAAAAGAAGTATCCATACCTGGGAATATATGGAGGAGGTGCTTTTCTGTGATCTGATCTTTTTGCTGGTCCTTTTTCTAATACAGGTTGTTCTGGCTGATGTTCGATCTCTTCTTCATTCTTGGAGTCCTTCACAACTTCTGCATACCTTCTTGGCTTCTTTTCATTATCTGTCAACTTTGAGCTTGCGGCTTCATTTGAATTCTGCTTCTATCCTATACCGGTCTTGTCGAAGAATGGCTTTTGATTGCTAATGATCTATTCTAGAACCTTGGAACTGTTGTCATAACCCTTTGCGATATCTTTCATCTGCAACTTGTTCTTCAGAGATACCATATCAGCCTCACAATTCTCCTTTTCTCTTATATTTGTCATTAGTTGTTCAGTGAGAGAGTCTTCAACTCGTTTGGCTTCTTCTAGCTTGATCTTCAAGTCAACAATGGTTTGTTCAAATCATTGTTCCTCTTCCTTAAGCAATCTATTTTCTTTTCTGACTTTCTTCAGCTCTTTCAAGGAACTTACAATTTCAGCCTCAAGATCTACCTCTCCTTCATCTTCGGATTCTTCCTTACTATCCTTATCCGAGCTTACTGCCATAAAGAGTACCTTGTCTGGTTCATCATCATTATCAGAATCATTGTCACTATCCGAGTCACAACTGGATGAGTTATTGTCTCTTTTTGTGTAGAGACTTTTCTTTTTTGCAAACTTTCTTCTATTCTTATTCTTGTAATTATTGTACTTCTTGTAGGGTTTAAAACTATCATCCTCTTCACCGTCTGAGTTCTTTGCATAAGGACATTTAGAAGCAAAATGACCTATCTTTCCGCATGAAAAACATTTAAGAGGTAACTTACCTTTGTATTTTCTAGTGCCTCTCTTCAATTTCCGAACAAAGTTGGCTATTTCTTCATCATCAGAATCATCACTTGTCGGTTTGTCTTTCATTGATTTGTTCTTCCCAGCTTGTTTGGAGGAGAACTTGAATGCTGCTTCCTTTCTTGATGTATCTTCATCTTCAATTCTCATTTCGTAAGCTACTAACGTTCCATGCAGCTGATCCACTGTCATAGTATCTAGATCTGTTCTTCTTCTAAAGCAGAGATCTTGGGGTTGAACCTTTTAGGAAGAGTTCTTAGAATTTTCCGAACAACTATAGTCTCCTCAACCTCTTCTCCTAATCCTCTGATGGTATTCACGAGTTGATCAACCCGAAGAATATAGGCCGTTATGTCTTCATCTTCATTTATTCTTAGCTGTTCAAATTGTCCCCTGTAAGTTTGAAGTTTGGCTTCTTTGACTTTGTGGTCTCCTTCATATGTGGTTTGGAGTTTGTCCCACATTTCTTTTGTAGAGGGATAGTTCATCACTTTGTTGAATACCAATTCGTCTATAGTACTTACAAGATGATTTATGTCCTTTGAGTTGTTGGTGTATTGAGCTAGCTCACCTACATCAGTTGGCACGGTCCTTGGTACTTTGTACCCATTCTCGATACTCTGCCATATTTCGATTCCTTAAGCTTCTATGAAGGCTCTCATTCTTATACCCCATAATGTATAGTTGCTTCCATCAAATAAGGGTATTCCAGATTTGCTTTATTTAGCAAATTTCCCCATGATTACCTTCCAGCGATTAGTCTGTTCTGAAGGAACCTGGCTCTGATACCAATTGTTGAAATACTGAGAGGGGGGTGAATCAGTATTTGTACAATAAAAAACTTTAATCAAAAGCAGGTTGCTGATCACCAATCACAGCACATCATCAGTATGTATAAAGACAGCAAGATGAACAGTACACAACAGTTTTTAACGTGGAAACCCAAGTTCTGGGGGTAAAACCACGGAAGCCTTTTTAATAATAGTTGTCCAGAAATAACTAGATGAAAAGAACAACTGTATTATTATATATACTTCAATTTTTCAGCTTCAACTGAAAGGAGGCTACGACCCCCTGTTTTACAGGCTGTGACCTGAAGGAAGCTACCACTCCCTAGTTTTATGACTTCTACCGAAAGGAGGCTACGACCTCCTCTCCTTGCCCCATCCTACCACCCTGATAAGAAGAATATTGCTGAACCTGTGGACCTGTCAAATACAAAACCCTGTACTCTCTGCTGATATCATCTGCACTCTAATCACTGCCAAACTGTCACATCATTTCTCTGCTCATGTCATCACGGTCATGCTGATCAAGCTGCTCATCAATACTGCTGGATTATAACTTCTTGCCGCTGATAACCTCTATTCACTGTTTACTGCCAAGTCATCCTTATCACTGATGCTGACACACTCTGTACCAAACTGCACAACCTGTAAATCTGTCACATACCAATCTCTGAATCTGCTAGTGCACACCATTCATTGTCATCCATAATCACTGAAGTATCTCTACTTTGCTATTGCTGAACATCATCATAGGTCATACATCAAAGTCATAGGGTATGTACTATCATCATCATCAAATACCCACCAACATCATCAACATGTAATGTGCATGTAAGAAGTACACATCATGGTGCATAGAAGAATATCATCACACCAAAGCATGCATCAAGGCATATCAAATCAGAATGCATAGCAGATTGTGCATTGTAGAGAGTTCATCATAGCATGGAAGAGTATCATCACAAAAACAAACAACTGTACACACCACATTCACCGTGTTTACACTAGTACACACACTTTTTACTCATTCCTGTATAAATTCACTTGTACATTTCATTGTACACTCATATAAACATAATGCTGTTCACACCTTTGACTGATAAACTATACATCCACTGAATACTGAATATGCATTCTCTTGTATACTACTGTACATACACAGTCACTCTTGCAGACTCACATATCACTGTATCTTTTATATATGCTCATAGTTCATCACTTGACACTATTGCACTTGTACAAATATATATATATATATATATTCCTGTTCTCATATCACTGTTTTACTTTAATACATGCCACTTCACATACAAATGTGTTTTTTTTTGTTTCAAATGTATTTCAATACATATTACTGTATCATTGTTGCTACACATATTTCATGAGTTGTAAATACCTGGCAAGATTTGAATGTTACTCGATACTGGTCTCTCTAAACTTTGACACTTGAGAATTCCTATGAAAATGCTTTAAAATTGTAGCTGCTTATGACTTCCAGAATCCCTTGTGTCTTTGTAAACCAATGAACTTAGACTGCTCAGACGCATCGATTACTCTGGTTGTAATTTCGTGGCTCGACCCACCTTGAACATGTCTCCTCTTCAATCTTGTCTTCTTTGTGGTTTGTCGAAAGGTAGCTTGATGGCTGAGTCCCTCCTTCACGCGACTTCAATTTGATTTTACTGCCACTCCACCTTTGAATCCGCGGCTTGCTCACTTACTTCGTGTAAGTTGGGAGCTCTCGTACCATGTTGCAATATTAGAACTCTCCTTCCTCGGTCCAACAAAAATTTTATGCGACTTCTGTGATAACAGAACTCACACCTTCCTCGGAAGAAAAAAAATTATGCGACTGTTGTGATTATAGAACTCACGCCTTCCTCGGTCCCCAAAAACAAATTTATGTGACTGCTGTGATTTACCCATGAATTCTATCAGCGAGAATCCTCAGTCCATCCTCATAAAACAAAAACAAAAAATACTATGCAACGTATTCCACCGTTAATAGGCCATGAATATAAAAAATTTAAATTGCTTTCAAAAATTAAAACACCAAGCAAGGGACTGCTGCCTTCGGCACTGAAAAATTCCTCAGTCAGCAAGTAAAAATATCAGAGCTCATAATAATTTCCCTTCACTGCGGTTGCTGCTACTAGAAGACCAAATTTGCCAAAATTTCCCACAAAAAAAATACGACTCTTGCAATAATAGGTTAAGAGCTTATCCCTCAGTAAAAAAAAATATAGGTATATTTATATGAGAAGGAAAAGGAACATTTCCTTATTTTAAGGAGTATTTTTGTCATATTTTTATTTTTGGTAAATCATTTTAAAATTTAATAAAAAGAATTAATATTTAATTAATTATTAAACTTTTAAAACTTTAATATTTTATTAAACCTTTAAACCTTGTAACATTTTCTTTATTAAAACTTTTAATATTTAAACTTTGATTTAGGGACTCCTCCTAGGGTACCAAGAACGCAGATGACCACTGAAGGGGTCATTTGGATCTTTACAACTTTTTCAACCCACTTAGGGTTACTTGAACACTCTACAGGGCTTTTGGCATTGTCCCAAGGGCTCTAAGAGCTTCAGACTTGGGCTTGGACAAAGTCAAAAAGTCTCCTTTGACGCTGACACTTACTCAACCCTCAGAGGCTCCTCAAGGGGCACCAAGACACACTGACACACACCTATTGGCATCAATGACAATTTAGTCAACACCATAATGGCACCATATACAGTTGCTAACATCTTTAGTTTCCTTGAACCAAGAGAAGGAAAGGAAACGACAACAGGAGGAGGCAGAAAAAGAACAAAATCGGCATGAAAAGGAAGAAGCTGATATGAAAAAGCAACTTGCAATATAAAAATAGGACACACTGATGGACTGGTTTCTTAAAAAAGACACACCTAAAACTCAAACAGTGTCCATTGTATTGAATGAAACAATTTATAATTCTTTGAACGAAAATGCACAGATTTGCAGTGGTGTTATGTTGTCAATGGATAAAATATTATTGAAAGCAACAGAGACAAAGATAGGGGATCTTCTAAGGTTGGTGTTTTAGATTTTTATAAATTTCTAAATGTGGCATGAATATGTCGTGTTCTTTCTAGATTCTTTGAGTTGAATCGATTTGATTGTGTGATGTACTTAGGTCACACTTGGTATCTTGGTGCCATCTTAATTGGTGCACTTCTGCACAAAGACATCTAAGTTGGGGTATTTGGAGTAAACCCAAAGTTTCATTGTTCAATGAACTTCGGTTGCATGGGGCATCTGCTAAAGCTATAGCACTGCCAAAATTGCAATCCTCTACAAACAAAAAATAGACGTATAGTGAGGTTGAAGATCATGAGTTCATGTCAAAGAGCCTTGTAAATTTCTGGGAAGAAGTTTTGAGTGACGGTTTTCCTTGAAATAATGGGAATACCACTGCACATAGACAAAATAGGTTTCACAATAAGAGAAGAAACCTTTTGCATTTTGATCACAACCATAGACCTGCTTATTATGGAATCTTGTCAAAGAAAAGGTGAATATACTTTGCATAATTTTAAGTTTATTAATTATCAAATCAATAGGTTGTGTTTTAATTTTGATAGCCCATGATGATCAACATATGAAACACCTTGAATCTCATGGATTTAATATTGCAATAGACAAGAGGAAATTTTTTGTTTTTGACTCTTTGTTTTTGATGCAGTGATGGCATTGGGCTTCGAAATCCTTTTAGCAAGGACTCTTCTTTCGACTATGAGAACGATAGTGATGAAGAATGGGAAGAGGCACTCATCACTAAATCTTGTTGGTAAGAGTATTTGTACCATTTTTATTAACTTTATTACTTTGTTAAAAATTTCAGGAAGATCCTGAGGAAATCCTTTCTGACTGTGACAATGATGATGAGGAAGAAAAGAATGAGGTTGACATAGATAAGTTTAAATTTTAGGAAGATGATGACAGTGATGGGTGTTTTGTACCTGATGGATATGTTTTTGAAGATGAGGTAAATTCTACAAAAAAAAGTTGTTTTATGGGGTTCTTTATGGAGTACATAAAAAGCGTTTTTTATTATTTTAGTGTTTCTTGTTGCAATGTCCAAGTTTTATTTGGGGTGATTGAAGGTTCATCCCCTTGTTTTAGTGTTTTGTGTTGCAATGTCCTAGTTTTATTGGGTGTAACTAAAGGTTCATTCCCTTGTATTGTTTCTGGAATTTATCTCAAAAGTAGGGTTATTATAGAAGTATATAAGTTGAAAGAAATCATTTAGTTACTTAGGGGATGTATATATTTGAATATATTTATTGGCCCTGATGACTATTAGTAATCAGTCGAACTGTGCATCTAATGGAGTTACATGAAGGGATCCTGATGGAGTAGTTGCTATAAATGGTTGTTATATTAACCTTTTTTATCTTCTACAAGCTCCCTATGGGCTATAATCTCTTCCTCTTTTACTACACTTACATCATTTCCCTCTCCTTCAAAACTTTCTTTAAAATATATAGCAATATTAATGTTGTTCTCCCTTTACTTATAGCCTCAATGGGGTTGCTTCTTCCTTCCCCTAATCCACACATTCATAAACAATAAAAGTGTTCATTAAACTCTTGTCCTTATGGGTATGTCCTCGAGGGACTCTACATACTTGGATGCACAATAGATGATTGTTGCATTATCATCCTTTTCCAACTCTAGTAGAACATCAAATACCTACTACTCATCATTTTCTCTCAGCTCCCTTGCATGGATATTTAGATTCACCTCCTCTTCATAGAAGGTTTCCTCAATATCTTCTCTTTTGACACATGCATGTTGTAATATGTAGAACATTCAATGTACATAGATCCAACTTTAGGATATTCATCAAACACTTTAAAATGCATTTAAGATGTACTTTGATGGTGATGATCCACTTGATGGACAACCTATAATTTTTTTCTATTTTGTATATTCCATTGGAATTCCTATGCATCATCTTATTTATGTAAAATGTTTTAATGACATTGAATGATAAAACTACATTTCATGGTATTATATGTATAATTTATATTGATTTTTTTTGGTATTTTTAATATAATACTATGTTATAGTTGTAAAAAAATCTATCTCTTTTTATCTTTATTTTATTTAAGTGATTGTTATATTTTTAATTATATATAAGTTTACGAGAGTTTCTTAAAATGTTTAAAGCACATGCTTCTCTTTATTTCATTATTTCAATAAGCTAAAATACATGTTTCTGTTTATTTCATTGTTTCAATAATTTACACAATACAATGAAAAGCATTAAAAATTTTCTTAAGTTAATTTTATTTATTTCATTGTTTTAATAATTTACACAATACAATGAAAAGCATTACATTTTTCCTTATGTTAATTTTAGTTACAAGGAAAATTGTATATAGCTCTCAGGAATTAGTTTATCATAAATACTAGTTACTGGTAAGTTGTAATAGTAATAATTATGTAGTTTGTAGATTGCTATCTATCATAAAATTGTTTGAATATCATCATTTTCAAGCAATAACAACTTCTTAAAGGGTGCTAGCTCAATGGTAGAGAGCCTGCCTAATTATAGGCAGGAGGTTGGTGGTTTGATTCCTCCTTTCCCTATCATAAATTTGTGACTACAAAAATTACTAAATTCGCATATATACGACTATTAGTAGTTAATTTCCCATATCTTAGTCATATTTAGCTTAGTCATTAATATGTTAACATCTAGTAGTTTATTTAGTCGTATATTTAGTCATTAATTGTTGTAATCAGTGACTAAATCAGTGACTAAATCAATGACTAAATTCATGACTAAATCTGTGACTAAATCATTAACTATCAATGACTAAAACAATGACTAAATCATTATCTATCAATAACTAAATAAATGACTAAATAAATGACTACTAAGTCAAGCTATTAATGACTAGTGAAATACATCTAGCTATAAGATAGTGGAAATTAGCTACTATTAGTCACCGACTCAAAAATAGTTGTTTATAGCCTGATTTTAGTCATTTTTTAATCATTAATTTCTCATTTTGTACTAGTGATCATTAAACTAATGGCACTTTGCAGTCTAATCATTTTTTCATTATAATGGCACATTACCAGATAATTTGTGTGCTTGGTTGTTGGATGCTCCATATCTAGACTAGCAAATCATTGTTTTGACCTCACAGTCCATAGAGAGCAAGAGTTTTTAT
Organism: Pseudotsuga menziesii; assembly: GCA_001517045.1. Taxonomy (NCBI): domain Eukaryota; kingdom Viridiplantae; phylum Streptophyta; class Pinopsida; order Pinales; family Pinaceae; genus Pseudotsuga; species Pseudotsuga menziesii. The sequence goes on from LPNX010939983.1 coordinate 261,094, forward strand.
ATTTTGGTTAAAACAGTTCAGAGGTAGTTACCCTAGGATCCCACATGTCATGAATTTATAGCCATCTCATGGAAAATCCTAAAGGCACGTGCCCTTCATAGTCCACCAACTCTAACTGCAACAGATGGTTGGGACACCTAAGCCACACGCCGTCATCTACTCCACGAACTGTAATTGTAGAAAGGGTTAACTATTTCCACTTATTAACTAACTTTAATTAACCTTAAATAAAATCTGAGATGACGATGGAAAGGATCCAAGCCCTCCATTTTTCAATCCCACATGGATCTTGATGATCCTCTCGAAGAGGTCTGGCTCCCAAAATATCAGATATATATGCCTATTGTTAGTTTTTCAACATTTAAGCTAGCATTATAACAAGATCTTTTCACTGAGAGAATAACAAGCACAACAATCACATAAGCACATCACAAGAGACANTGAAGATTTTTAGGAGGGGAAACCATAAATGGAGAAAACCCCTCAACTTCCTCTAAGATAGTATCACCACAAGATGTGATCCCAAAACAGTAAGATGACCTCCCTTCACAATAGCAGCCTTCTGTCTTCTGTCAAGCACAAGAATTTCCTTCTCCAAAAGTGCGCCACACTTGAGAGAGCAAGAGAGCTAAGTCACAAGTGATAAATAGAGAGACTCTCACTCTCTATTTATATTCTTCCGTTGACTTGAAGTGCACTCAACCTAATAATTACTACTCGAGCCTACACCTTAATTAGTGTATAATAACTCAAGTGCCCCTAAACAGTGGGGACTTACCCAATGACTTTATATGACTTGTTTACATTATAATCCTCCCGATCGGAACATCGGGGCATGACCACATGAATCAAATACATAATAGAAACATCCCAGAATAAACATCGGGTTACAATAATATAAAATACATAGAAGAATACATTCCGAAGTTACATATACATCAACACTCCCTCTTAACTAGGAAGGTATTCTTTCGACACAATTTTTCAGCATTGGTCTTCTTCTCTGCATCAACTGGAACATCTTCATCTTTGAGTCATCTTCATCTTCAAGTCATCTTCGTCTTCAAGTCATCTCTCGATCTGGATCATCATAAAATGGCATCACTGGATCTAGATCATCACCCGATCTGGATCAACATCACTGGACTGGATCTGGATCATCACTCGATCTGGATCACTACTGCTGGATCTGGATCATCACTCGATCTGGATCTCTCGGAGTCATCATAACTGGATCTGGATCATCACTCGATCTGGATCTCCACTGGTCATCATCATGTGTATACTATCTCATAATCGGAATTTCTACAGAGCCAGCCCTTTTTCATGCTAGATGTACCATCTACTCAGAGCTAGTCCTTTTTCATACTAGATGAGCCTTCACAGAGCCAATCCTTTTTCATGCTGGATGTGGCATCCACACAGAGCTAGTCCTTTTTCATACTAGATGTATCTTCTCAGAGCTAGTCCTTTTTCATACTAGATGAGGCA
>LPNX010939983.1:266182-282934 GCA_001517045.1 Pseudotsuga menziesii
GATTGGATGAACAGATATATCTCTTCAAATGGAGCTTTCTAATGTACTCCTTTTCTGAAAACAGTGGAGGGAAGCTCCCGCAACAGGAAGCCCTAATTTTCTGATTTCTTCTGCAGAAATGCCTTTTACTGTTTCTATGATATCTCTGAAATTACTGATCCTCTGTGACTAAAATTTCTCACTTAGGTAACCTCGCATGTCCCTGATCCAACACCACAGTTTTCATCAGAATTGGTTTCCCCATTTTGGATTTATGATCCTTTTCCCAAGGTGACCTGTTACAGGACTGTTCAGAACAGCGAGGTTGTACGGCATACCACGTGTCACTGGTTCATTTTCTGAGTTTGACCTTTGGACCACCGAATTTAAAGTCCGTTCCCTTTCTGTAACAACTTCAGGAATTCCATTTGGACCTCTGTAGCCCAAGTTATTGCAGATCTCCCCAGGTGTCCTGTTTAGGGATGAATTCTGGAAGAGGCTGGAACCCTAACTTTGAGAGATCATATCTCCCATAATATAGCGAATCAGAGGCTTATATTTTTAAAAAGTGTTCATCAGGATTTTTTCTTCGTCCCCTGAAATTTTTAGCTTCTGCACCTTCGCCAATATAGGAATATCGCGACTGTACCAACACTTAGCAGTTTCAGTATTTAGGGTTTCTCTAGCTAGGGGTCAAACTAGGGTTTGACTTTCCCAGAGATTTACCCAACCAAATTTATTGATCCAGGTCTCTAAACTTCGGTTTTGATGAGGAGAACAATCCTATGTAGGTCTCACTCAAAAATTTCTCTTATGTAGAAAGCCCTAATTTCCGCATCGAAACTGAAAATGCTTGAAATTGAATTCCGCATCGACAGAAAGATGCACCCTTCAATGGAGAGTCATCCTAGCATACTTGTGCTGAAAAACTGTGGAGGAAGATCCACAAAATAGGAAGCCCTAGTTCCTGTAGCTGCACAATGTCTTCTTCTCAGGTTAGCTCTGATCCCATGTTAGTTTTTCAACATTTAAGCTAGCATTATAACAAGATCTTTTCACTGAGAGAATAACAAGCACAACAATCACATAAGCACATCACAAGAGACAAGAGACACAAAGATTTTTAGGAGGGGAAACCATAAATGGAGAAAAACCCTCAACTTCCTCTAGGATAGTATCACCACAAGATGTGATCCCAAAACAGTAAGATGACCTCCCTTCACAATAGCAGCCTTCTGTCTTCTGTCAAGCACAAGAATTTCCTTCTCCAAAAGTGCGCCACACTTGAGAGAGCAATAGAGCTAAGTCACAAGTTATAAATAGAGAGACTCTCACTCTCTATTTATATTCTTCCGTTGACTTGAAGTGCACTCAACCTAATAATTACTACTCGATCCTACACCTTAATTAGTGTATAATAACTCAAGTGCCCCTAAACAGTGGGGACTTACCCAATGACTTGATATGACTTGTTTACATTATAATCCTCCCGATCGGAACATCGGGGCATGACCACATGACTCAAATACATAATAGAAACATCCCGGAATAAACATCGGGTTACAATAATATAAAATACATAGAAGAATACATTCCGAAGTTACATATACATCAACACCTATCAGCATAAATATTTCACTTTATCTTAGAAGAATTCACATTTATTGAATTTTGCATAAAGTTGATTTCCCCTTAAGTTTTGCAAAACTATCCTTAATGATGTTTGTGTTCCTGTTCATTTCTTGAGTAAATCAATATACCATCAAACACATAAATACTACTAGTGCATTTATTAGGCCGAAGGGTACTAACACAAATTCGTAATGTACATATCAAGTGCAGAAGATTTTCTTCTGAATATCTTCATCTTTAATCCTTATTTGATTGTAGTGTGATCTTAGGTCTATTTTAGAAAATATTTTAGCTCCATGAACTTGATAAAACAAGTCATCAATTCGATGTAAAGGATATTTATTGTTAACAGTCATTTTATTTAGTTGTCTATAATCAATGCACAGTCTAAAGATACCATTTTTTTTTAAATAAATAATTGGGGCTCCCCACGGTGACACACTAGGTCTGATGTAATTTTTACTTAAGTGATCTTGGCGCTGCATTTTCTCAGTTCTGTTAATTATGGTATGCTCATTCTATAAGGTTCCTTTTAAATAGGGGAAACTTATAGAATAAAATTAATTGAAAAATCAATATCCCTTCTTGGTGGAAGTCTTGAAATTTATTCTAGTAACACATCCCTATAGTCTCTAAGAACTGCCAATTTTTCGAGGGATCTCATAGGTTCATCTAAGGCACTGAAAACATGAACCACAAATAACTTGCATCTTTTTCTCGCACTCTTCTTTAGCTGAATTGCAGAAACCTTTCATACTAAAATATTTTTGGGAATACCAATAATCATGTTATAGTTTCATTTGTCATCCACACATGTAAAAGTTTTATCTAAACAATTCACTATCACTTTATGTCTTCCAACCAATCCATACCAACTAGGATGTCATATGATCCTAAGGGAAGTATATTTAAATTTACTTGTTTCTCCATTTCATTCAGTTTTACACTACACTTTTCTAGTATCTTTGTTACCTTTCATTTTTCCTCTATCACTAATTAAACCAACCAAGACTTCTTATGTTAACCTTATTTAATTTACATTTCTAAACTACATCAGAAAAAACATAACTTAAACTGGAGCCCAAATCATATAATATAGCTGATACATGACAATTCATGATTTTACCTTCTACCTCGACCACATACGGTTGGTAATCAACTTGACGATTGTCAAGTGCATCACTAATTCGTGGCATCCTGGCTATGTCATCAATTGACGTTCCTCCTTGGATGATGTATAGTGCCTAAATGGTTCCTTCCTTTTGTGTACAATCTCTGATAAACGGTCATTACAACCCCAATACTTGATTCCACTTTGATGGTTTTCGGTTATTTTCTTTGCTAGATGATCCACTTGTTTCATTCTTCCTTGCTAAGTTAGATTTCCTTGGTTATTAGGCCTGTATTTGTTCTACGTATCAAGGTTTTTTTATTATCAAGCCTTCAAAAATTGTTTCCATGGTACTCTCTTGTCTTATTTATGTTATTAGGTGGTTTATATCAATTTTTTCTCTATTGAATTTTTTCCTTCATCATGTCCTTCCATGATCTAGGCTATTGTGACGGTTGCTTGATATTATTATAGCAACATTCAACTTTTATTATGGCTTATTCCAATTTTTTTGGTTTCATAAGTTCCACTTTATCCATGTAAAGAGAAGGTAAGAAAATTTTGAAACCTTTGAACTCTTTCATTTTCACTTGTGATATAGAGCACCAAAGGCAATGTCTCCACAAACTTGCTTGCAAATTATTACATGGTCATATGCCCCAATTTCAGTGCAAAGAATTATTTTGCTTTATGATCATAGAATTGTTTTCCATGTATTTTCCTTTTAAAATAGTTCTTGAATAGTTTCCATTCAACTTCCTTGTCCTTTATATTTTTAACCTCCTTCAAATCTATTAGAACAGTAATCCATCATTAGTACCTTAGTTACACTAATTGGTCAATTTTATTTCTTTTTAAGCTTTAATACACTATGAGGTGGATTAGGGGTGCTTAGGTGGACATATGCCATTTCAATTTGAGGTTCCATGACCCACATGGGAACTACAACTTAGTCAAATAGCCACATATGCACATCCATCATTGCTGGTGTGCTCCTATTCATTGAATGTGGACAGGCAAGTTGACTTGGAGAGTTAGAGTGGGATTTTGCCCAAATTTGGCTTGATTTGGTGCAATTAATGTTGCATTGAGAGTCTAAACCACACATTTTTCCACACCCACACTATCCAAGGTGTAATCATTGACCCACAGCACATCATCCATGAGACTTCAGCAATTCATGGCCATTTGGAGAGATTTGGGACGTGATTGTCCCACTTAGGGGGGTTTGATGCCAATTTGGCAATACCATGTGAGAAATTCAAACCCAGAATTGAGTAATTAGAGCCATAGGATAATATAGGAGAGTTATTGAGGTTCACAAATCAAATTTTGGTGCAAGATTCAACAAAAAAACAATCAAATTACAGATAAATTACACACAATGATAGTTGGAAACAAGATAATTTTGGAATGTCTCACCATAAAAATGTTATTAAAATGTTTATAAATACATCATAAGAGTTTCAAATGGATTTGGAATCCAATTGTGAGCAAATAACCCAAAATTGCCCAATTGGCATCAAACCCCCCTAGGTGGGCCAATCATGTCCCAAATCTCTCCAAATGGCCATGAATTTCTGAAGTGGAATGGATGATGTGTTTTGGGTCAATTATTACACCTTGGAAAACGTGGTTTTGGAAAAATGGGCTGTTTAGAGTCTCAATGCAACATTAATTGCACCAAATTTAGCCAAATTTGGGCAAAATCCCACTCTAGCACTCCAAGTCAACTTTCCTATCCACATTCAATGAATGGGAGTGCACCAGAAATTATGGATGTGGATATGTGGCTGGTTTAATAATATGGAGTACCCATGTGGGTCATGGAACCTCAAATTGACATGGAATATGTCCACCTAAGCACCCCTAGTCCACCTCATAGTGTATTAAAGCTTAAAAAGCAATAAAATTGACTAATTAGTGTAACTAAGCTAATAATGATGTATTAGTATTATATCACCCTCCCTTATTCCAACAACTAAGTATGATCACAAAGTGATGAAGGCCTTTTCAACAATGGCTCAAGTCACCTTAAGTACATAATTCAGAAATTGCAATTTTTGATTGTCCATGTGAATCGAGGAAAGAAGGAAAAACTCATGGGAAAAAACTTCCCTCAAGAATGGACATGGGGCTGGACCTGAAATAATATAACATAAAATTACCATCCCTCACTCACCCCAAGAAAATATCTTAGGTAAGTGAAGGTCTTCTCAGTGAAAGCCTTGGTAAAAATGTCAGCAGTTTACTCAGCGGATGGGCAATACTATAGTGAGATCACCTTTTCATGCACTAAACCCTGAATGTAATGCATGTGTTTCTCTATGTGATTTTTCCTTTTCATATGTACTGGATCAGTATATATCTTGATGGCACTCTTATTATCCACCCAAATGTTGGTTGTAGAGTCAATTGTGACTCCAAACTCCCAGAGAATTCCCTGCAACCAAACACACTATGTTGCAGCATTGACTGCTGCCCTGTATTCGGCCTCTGTTGATGAAAGTGAGATGGTGTGTTGTTTCTTAATTGACCAGAAAATGTGACCTTTATAAAACATGAATAGAAAACCTGATTTTGAATTCCTTTCAGTTGGATCACCGACCCAATTTGAATCAGAAAATCCAGCTAGTTGAAGTGAGGAACTAGCTATGTAGTGCACCCCAAATTTCTTAGTTCCCTAGACATACTGAAGAATTATTTTTGAAGCCCTCCAATGGAGCTCATTTGTCTGGTTCATATTTCTTGATACAACACTCACATCATAAGACAAATCAGGTCTTTTATGAGTGAGTTAGAGCAAGCTTCCCACTACTATCATGTAGAGTGTAATATCCACCATTGGGGAATTGCCAAATTCATGCATTTTAATACCAGAAAGAAAGGGAGAGTTGGATTCCTTACATGCAGCCATATTAAACTTATTTATCAGGTCTGAAGCATACTCTAGCTGACTCATCATGATTCCCTTTCCATTTTGCTCAATTTCCAAGCCCAAAAATTGCCTTAGCAATCCTAGGTCTTCCATGAAAAACTCACTGTGCAAAGAGCTCTTAATTTGGCCAATTAAATTGGTGCAAATACCTGTAATAATAAGATCATAAGCATAAATAAAAATTACTTGCAAATTAACATCATTTTTCTACAAATACACATTAGGGTCTGATTTGCATCTTGTGAAGCCAATTGAAAGCAAGAAAGCATCCATTTTTGCATACCAAGCCCTAGGGGCTTGCTTGAGCCCATATAGTAATTTTTTCAGCCTACATACCACTGAAGGATCATATTGGAAACATTCATGCTGATGCACATATATATCCTCCTATATATCACCATGCAAAAATGCACTCTTTACATCCATGTGGTGAAATTCCCAACACTTACTAGTTGCCAATGCAAGAACTAGTCTAATTGAGTCCATGTTTGCAACCGGTGCAAAGGTCTCTGTGTAATCAAATCCATGGACTTGAGAATATCCATTAGCCACTAATATAGCCTTAGTTTTACATCAGAACCATCAACAGCAATTTTGGTACAGAAAACCCATTTGCATTGAACAACCTTCCTCTTGGGCGGAAGGGGAACTAATTCCCATGTATTGTTGTCTTGGAGGGACTGAAGCTCATATTCCATTCTTGACTTCCATATTGGGTCTGTAAAAGCTTGCTGATATTTCGTAGGATAAGAATTTATCAGAATGTAACATTTCTCAACAAGAGTACTATAACTTGCAAAAGAATCCTTACTAGTTTGTGATCTAGTTTTCCTAGGCTCTTGGGGATTGCCTGCCAATTCCCCAGCTACTTGCACAATTTTTTCAGCCCATTTGGTCCTTTATGGTGATTCATATACATAAATATCATCTTCAGAAACATTTATATCAGAATTATCAGAAAAAATAGAGTGCATATCATCACTTACATCTTCGAATGGTTGAGGAGAGAAGCAATCCCCCGGTGCAAGTTTGAAATCAGGAATTGGCTCTTCTTCGAATTTGACACTAATTTCAACAAATTTTTTGCAAGTGGATGTGTCAAAGAGATTGTACCCTTCGGTGTCCCCACCATATCCAACCATGAGACACTCCTTTCTTTGTGGTTGCAAGGATTTCCTCTTCTCTGAAGGGATTCTTTCCCATGCTTTTGTCCCGAATATCCTGAAAGTTGAGACATCTGGTTTTTCACCAAACCATGCCTCGTAAGGTGTCATTACTTTCACTTATTTGTAGAAGGATCTGTTTTGAATGTGAGAAGCACAGCTGATGGATTCAGCCCATAGCTTGGGATTATGTTCCCTCACTTCTATCATGCAAGTTGCCATCTCTTTGAGAGATCTATTTTTCCTCTCCACCACACCATTTTCCTATCGTGTGTAGGGAGTTGAGTGTTGCATTTGGATGTCACACTCCTCAAAATGTTGTTGTAGATTCGTGTTCACATATTCCTTTCCATTATCATTCCTAAGAACTTTGATCTTTGTCCCACTCTGATTTTCTACAAGCGCTTTCCAAACCTTGAGTTGCTCAAACACCTCAGATTTCAATTTCAGAAAATACACCGAGCAAAATCGAGAGTAGTCATTAATGAATGTAAGAACATACCTAGATCCACCATATGTGGAAGTGGGTGGTGGACCAATCAAATCAGAATGCACCAACCCAAGTGGTTGTGTTTCTCTCTTTGCCTTCCCCTTCTCATAGCTCTTCTTAGGATGCTTCCCAATCACACATCAAATACATGCTCCAGTAGATGGCTGAATTTGTGGAAGACCTTCTACCATTTCGTCTTTGTGGAATGTTTGGAGATATCTATAATTCATGTGGCCAAACCTCTTATGCCAGATTTTGGAAACCTCATTGGCATGTGAGTGAAGTGCTTGATCACTAGAAGTAGGGAGGAAATTAGAGAATTTGTACATTCTCTCATGATGATCAGCATACCCAACTTCAATAACTTTGTCTATTGAGATTTCAGAAATCTCTACCGATTCAAGAGTGAAGACCACTCTCTTTGGCTCTCTTGTATGGGTCATTTGGTATACTGACAACAAGTTTGTTGAAAGGTCTGATACATACAGTACATCACTGAAAAAACCATGGTATAAATTAATTCTCCCAATCCCTCTGGTTCGGAGTTTCGAATCATCTCCCATTCAAACTGCTGGGCCAGCATTTAAACTCATGGAGGAGAAAAATTCTCTCCTGGATACCATATTATTGGAAGCACCTAAATCAATAATAAAGGATGAAGAGTTAAAAGTACCTGCTACCAAAGAATGACATTTCTCCTTGCCTTCACTTGAACTGGAGTTGCCATCCTTCTTCCTTGAGCTGTCAGGGACTAGAATGTTGTTTTTCTCTAGCATCTGTGCCATGGTGTCTATGGTTTTTTTCATGCATGAGCTCTTTGGATGCCATCCCTTGTGGAAGTAAGTGTGTTTGGCCTTCTCTTTTCCTTTCTTCTCCTTTTCTCTGGGTGGATTTGAATCTCCCTCACTGGATTTGGGTTTTTCTGATTTCTTTTTGTCCGGCAACTTCGGATTCTTGGACTTGGGCTTGCCCTTTGCTGAATTTGAAAGCCCCACTGCTAGTGCTTTATATTTGGTCTTGATGGAACCCATTTGGACCAATTTTTCCTACTCTTGAGTGAGTGACTCCATGAAGTTTTCCAGGCTTGGAATTTTCTAGTTTCGAAGGGTGAGTTTGCCTAAGTGAAATGTGCTCACAAAGACTGAGAACTCTAGCCCCAACTTTGAAAGTATAGACAAGATCATTTGATCTTCCTTATTCTCAATCCCAAATTGTTTTAACTGTAATAAAAGTGATTTGAAATTAGTGAAAAATTCTTGGATTGTATCATAGTGCGTTGGGCTCAATCTTATCAGCTCATTCTCAAGCTAGTGACCACGTAGCTCATCGGTTTTTCCAAATAAAGACTCAAGCTTCTCCCTAACATCCTTTGGTGATTTCAAACTGTCAAGGTGGAACAAAAACTCTCTTGAGATTCTCAGACACAAAAATACATATGCTTCACCCAATTTGTTGAAATACTTGGCTTTCTCTACATCAAAATTTGGTTCCACTTCAGTGCCCATGGTAACTCTGAAAAGCCCCTTGGCTCTCAATTGAATCACCATCTCTGCCTTCCAATAAAAAAAATTGAAGAGTGTTAGCATGATATTGGTAGCCTCCATTACTTCCTGCACCGATGGTGGTGAAATTGCTAACTGGTTTACACACAACAATTCGATTTTATCTGGAATTCACTAAGAAAGCAACTCAAATCCACTAAGAATTTTGTCTGCAACTCAAAAATATCCAACCAGCTCTGGTACCATGTGAGAAATTCAAACCATAAAGTGAGTAAATCTAATCAAAGGAGAATATAGGAGCATTAGTGAGGTTCACAAATCAAATTTGGGTGTAATATTTAGCAAAAAAACCATCAAATTACATATAAATTACACACAATAATAGTTGGAAACAAGATAATTTTGGACTGTCTCACCATAAAATTGTTATTAACGGGTTTATAAATAAATAATAAGAGTTTTGAATGGCTTTGGAAGCCAATTGTGAGTAGATAACCCAAAATTTCCAAATTGGCATCAAACCCCCCTAGGTGGGCCAATCACGTCCCAAATCTCTCCAAGTGGCCACAAATTGCTGAAGTGGCATGGCTAATGTGTTTTAGGTCAAATATTACACCTTGCACAACATGGGTGTGGAAAAATGGGTGGTTTAGAGTCTCAATGCAAGACTAATTGCACCAAATCAAACCAAATTTGGTTTGTGAACCTCACTAACACTCCTAGATTCTCCTGTGGTTCGAATTACTCACTTGCTTAATTGAATTTCTCACAAAATCCTTCCACCATATGGTTTCCTTATCATACATATTCTAGACTTCCATCCTTACCTTTAAGTTGTTGGAATAATTATACAAATGGAAGTAATTCTTCATTACTAACAATGAGGCTTCAACCTCATGTCCTTGTTTTACTTCATTGGAAAAGGTAGGGGGATTAATATTCTTAAATTACCCTTGGATTTCATCAGTATTTTTTTTTTTTTTGGAGGTGGATTTGGTTCCTTTCCAAAATCCTTAGATTTCTCAGTTCCACTTGTATCCATCTCTTCAATACTTTCAGTTTTATCATAGTCTTCCATGTTCGGGTTTTTCTTCCATCTTAAATAAATATTGGGAACACGTAATGGAAATGGAACTTGGTTGATATTTCTAGAGCTCTTTCCTTAGATATTTTTCTAGGTCTTGTTTATCTTTTGATTTCCCCTCTGATTTGATATTTGAGTTAGATCCTACAAAATCACCAAATTAAGGTCCAAACTTGCTCTTTAGATCTGTTATGAGGATTGACATGTTTCGTGAGATATCAATGACTTGTATTTCCATTTTTGTAAATTATCATTCATAATCGCACATTGCTTCTTCACTAGAATCATCCTCCATGGCTAGGATTTGCAAACCTTTTTTCACCAAGTATTGGATCCTGCAATTACCCATAATACAAAAACTAAAACTACTACGATACCAATATGATCTATAAATTGTTGTGGATATTCCACTAGAATAGTTCTTCACAATGAATCTTACAACTTAGCCTTTTTTATTAGCTTATTTTCACTAAATGCTAAGTAAACTGAAATTGAAAGAAAAAATAACTAGAGAAAGGAAATACACAATTCATACCATAAACACAAGATTTATCTTCCGAAGATTCACTATAGGGAACAACCCAACCAAAAATGAGGACTATGCCTTACTTTTTTATATAGAATGCAAATAGAAAAATAATGGTACTCTCAATAGAGTTACCTACAACTCTGTGGCCAAAATTGATAATACATGATCTCCTACTTCCTTTGTGACGCTCTAATATCCACTCATGTTTTGTTTCTTTCTATGGAATAATACAATAAAATCATAAGTATGGAACCACTTGTTTTCATAACGGTCCAATATTTAACATAATATGATAGTTGTATAGGTTGAATTTTAGTTTTTTTGCATGCCTCAACTCCTAATTAGGATTACGGTTTTGGACCTTCTAGAATTTTTCAGAAATTCCACAAGTGACTAGATCCTCATGTGTGAGAAATAAGAGATAAAGTGAGATCCACTTAATACCATGGTTTCCAACTAGATAGGTCAACTTGCGAGAGGCATAAGTTCCTCGTATGGACTTTGTTTAAGGCTATTATTGCATCGTTAGAAAGGTTTTGAAGTATAGAATTACGTCAAGGGGATTTATGTAAAAGATGGTATTTTGACCCCCAAAAAAATATGATTTAAGCCCTCAAACAGGCCTCAAAAGGTTTTGGACACCAAATTTGCAAAGTGATACCTACCCCTAAATTGTGCCCATAATCCAATTCATCCAATCTTTCCACCTAGAAAGCACCCAAATAGATGACAAAGAGTATATTAATCCATTTTGGATCAAGGATAGAAGGGTAGATAACCCCTACCATAGAGGTCCTTGTGAGTGTGCCTCGGTGGGTCTCAACCCTTAGGCTAAGTCATAAGTCTATTGTTAGGAACTGGATTGCAAGTTGTTTGCACTAGCCTAGGGTTTATAGTGGTAGTAGACCATATTTGGACATGTGCCTCACCCAATTAATTTAATCCAATTACCAATTCCCCTACATTTATAAAAAAAAACAACTAAAATAAATCTTATTCATAGAGACAAGTCAATTTGATTGCTAGATTTTATTAATTATTATTATTTTTTATAATTTGAAAATAAATGAATAACACAATAGAAGAATTTATATCATGAAGGGGGGAAACTTATTCACTCAAAATACAATACACTTATCTCAAGGAAAAATCTATTTTCATTGGATGAGGCCACTAAATGACACAACAAAATCTCTCTTTAGATGAGTGTAGAGTGACCTATATAGTTCTTAAGGCTCATTGTGTGATGATGAGTACATGGGTTGAACAAACCAAACAACAAAATACCGATTTCAATCATTGGCATGGTACTCGATGGTGGACCCTACAAATTACTACTTATAGCATTGCAACCTCTCCACCATGTTTTGATTCTATTTTACAAATACAATCTATTGAGTCTTTAAATATAATTTTCAAAACATGTACTATACTCATAATAATTACAATATGTTAACAACCAACAAAATAAAAATATATTTTACTTTTATTTATTTTTAATTACAATATAATAACAATCGTGGGTAAGTTGGACTAATGTTATGTTGGTTCTCAACATCGATACAATTTTTAAGTGTTAGAACATAAGGACTAGATCGAACATATTGAGTATTCTCACTTTACCATCCCATATTCACTGCCATGTCCAGGGTGATGTGCATGTTGTGTCCATATCTCGTTTCAATAGTTTTGCTTCCATTTGACCCCTTTGATAGACTCACCAAGTTGTGTCTCGTGTTTCATCAAGTTGTCGTCAAGTAAAGTTTTGGCATTTTGTCGTTTCTTATAAAATGCATCATCATGTTCTAGGTCATCATGCTGGTCATCACCATATATTAATTGGAAAAATCCTTCATCGCTTGACGCCTTCAGCATGCAGCTGAAGTTTGTCATGAAAGAGCCTCTAAGTCTCGACAGTAAAAATTTTCCAAATTTGTGTCCTCTATTAATTCACATAACACGATCGCCCATAATGGTTTTCACTATGCATAGGTCCAAAAATTCAAAACATACCCGTAGGTGTCTTCCAGCTATAAGAGCTAATGCCCCCTATTTTAAAAAGAAAAAGGTTTTTTACACTCCCCCTTTAAAAAATATATCCCTTTTCCCTTTTACATTTTCCATTTTTATGCTTGAATTAAGAAAAAGGGAATACCTTTCCTATCCCAAAATATATTATTCCTTAAGGTTAAAGGGATTGCCTTTCCTACCCAAATTCTCTTATTCACCAATTTCCTTCTCTCTCTTTTTTTCCGAAAAAGGTTTCAACAATTACCTTATTTTTAAACAGAGTCATTGAAATTATGTGGGATAAAATTATTTTACTCTAGAAAATGCCAAAATTGTTCCAAAAGTATATAGAATCTTTAGAAATTTGAATATCTATTTTTTAAATTGCCAAATAGTTTATGTTTGGAATTTTAAGAATTTGTAAGATTCATCAATGTTTCTACACTTTAAGAAAATTATGCAACCTTAAAAATTTCCTTGGCTAAAATGGTAAGTAGTTGTCTAATTTTCTTCCAAACAATGAGAGACAACATAATTGACAAATAAATGGTCAACAAATTCACCATCTTCCATACATAGAAGGCATATGAAAGGTCCATGAATTTCATTAGGTTATCACCTATTACGGTTTTTTTTCTCTGAAAAACAACCAACAAAAATGAATGGCTTTCATTGGTGCCTCCCACTTCCATATAGTATTGTACCACCATTTTTCATCTAGTGTGTCATTGTACAAAGTGATAACCTCAAAGTTCCAAGGATCGTGTAACCTGTCCTATAGAAGTGTTACATGACCAGACAAGTTGGTCCTCCATGTCGATTATTCTAATGTCACATTTAACCATTCCTGCGATATATAAATCCCACTCAATAGCAAACGTGTCAATTAGTCCCAAATCCTCTCAGCGGTACCAATAATTTATATCATTCAATATAGCAATAGGATTCTGAACATGTGATGGGAGTCAAAATCCAAAACATCCCAAATGTTTAACTATATTTGGTGATCATTTGTAATATCATCACTATCTACATATGGATTGGTCCCAATAATAAAAAAATTACAATTGTTTCCCACCTTCCAATATAACCAAGTGTTGAGTAGGTGCGAAAGCATTTATAAGACCCCTCTATGTATTGGAAGTAGAAGAGATCTATATTATCATGATGGATCCAATCCATAACAGAAATATTCTCAATATATTGTGTTATGATGATCTCAATCTAGAGACCTCAGCCAAAGAGTCCCCTCCACAAACTTTTCAAACCCAATCTCTGTGAAAACCATAACATATTCTTGATTCCCCACCCTCCCAACTGCTTAGCTAAAGAAATATGAGACAATTTGACTAGTTGGTAACCAACCCTCTCTTTGTTTTGAGACCATCAAATCAAAATATCCTCTATTGAATTTTGTCAATTATAAATGTTCGAACCATGTCCATAGAAATCCAATACACCAACATATTTTGGAGAACAAAAAATTGCTAGATTTAGTTCACCAACCAAGGATATGAACCTATGCCCAGGTTCTAATTTTGTTTCCCACTTTCCTAAGTAACGATAACCATTCCATCAACAAGTTATTTTCAATATTTATGAAATATCCCAAATATTTAAAACCCGAGTCAATGTTATCCAAATGAAAGGGAAGGAAAGTGGAAATGTTACCAAGGATTTCATCAGATTTCCCATGAACCAAAAAAATAAATATGTGGGATAACTTCCATACATGTTACCTCTAAAAACAAATGGATAATATCCTAATAAATCCTCCATTCCTCCACTAAAGCATCATCAAATATAAGGACACCATCCACACAAAAAAATGATGTGTAATGCATAGTAGCCTAAAAATCCTAGCCCCTTTGATGTTCCCATCGTATCTAGCTTGATTGATAAATCTACTTATACCTTCAATTACAATACAAAATAGAAGGGGAAATAGAGAGAAACCTTGATGAAGTCCTGATCTAGATATTTTAAGAAATTATGTAGGAACATCGTTAATTAGAATAATTTTTTTTTAGAAGTGACGCAAGCCATAATCCAATCAGATACCTCCAAATTTAACATGATTTGAAGTAAAACCAGTCTGAGATAGGTCCAATTCAGTTTGTCATATCATTTTCTCAAATCCATTTTTAAGACGATTGCTAAAAATTTCTTCACCTTAATGGTGTGGAGGCTCTCCTATGAAATCCCAATAGTGTCAAATTTGAGCCCATTTTGTAAAAATCTAAATTGCTTTTTGGACATGCAAGATGCTAGAAATGGATTGATCCTATTTTCTATGACCTTGGAGATAATTTTATGTACTAGATTGCATAATTCTATAAGGAGGAATTCATGCAAAAGGTAGGAGCATTAGTATTTGGGATCGATGTAATATAAGTAGAATTTAGTGTTGCTGATACCTTCTTGTTATCCTATGATTCCTCTACCACCTTAAGGAGATCCTGGCTAAGTAGGTCAAAGAACTTGAGAAATAACTCGATTTTCCACATGTTTACAACTAGACTTTTAGACTTGGAAAAAATCAACATTATTTTCAATTTTCAACAGAGTGACCAAATCTCCAATACTATTAGCATATTCTATGCTGAAAATTTGAGGATAAGATTAAATAGCTTTCATATGAGACTGAAGAGGATTCACACCCAGATCATGAAAAAATACTTAAAATTTTTAAAAGTAGTTGTTTCAAGTTATTTGTGGCCTAAAATATGTACGCCCTAAATGTCCTTTAATACCTCAATAGTATACATACTGCTGCACTGAATATAATGGAATTATGAAAAAAAATGAGTATTTTTGTTCCCTTGTTTAAGATAGATGGCCTGGCTCTTAAGTTGACATTCCTTCTCCTCCAACATTAAAAAGAGAGATGTCCTAATCTCTAAATACGTAAGTGAGTCCCTATCTAATTCATAAAAGAATCCAATCGTGTTTTAACACAAACCAACAATGAATGTTATCCTCAACTGCTACCAACTCTGCTTTTAATGATTCTTTTTATTCTTCTCCCAGGAAATAACAACCTTCTGAATTTATATCAATTTTCAATTCAAACCTTGTATGGCCAAGCCACATTGATTTTGGGTCATGGAAATCCATTTATCCTTGATCACCTTAGTAAAATATAGTAAAATACAGGTGCATCCATGGAGCTGGGTTATAATTTTTGGCAAGGAGCTTTCAATGAAACCACAAAAACGTCCCTCGATCAAGCAATTTTTAAACCCTCGATCGAGGTGTTATCTTAACACCTCGATCAAGGGTTTAACAAATGCTTGATCGAGGTTTTATTAAACCCTTGATAGAGCTTCTAATAAACCCTCGATCGAGGTACTGACACCTTGATAGAGGGTTTAGCAAAAGCTCGATCGAGGGTTTAAGAAAACCTCGATTGAGATCGTTGTGAATTTTTTTTATAAAAAAGGCCGCGGGGACCTGTGACCTCTTTCTGGAATTTTCTCCACACCTGTACCTCGATCAAGCTACAATGCAAGCCACAAACAACCCAACCACAACCTACCTTTCGCCACGATGCCGAAGAAAAGAGGTAACATCCTAAACCAGTTTTTTGAAATTTAAATCAAATTTTATGTTTTTTTTTTAAGTTTTAAAATTTTAGGTTAAAATTAAAAAATACCATTGTTATACATGTTTTTAGGTTACTTTGTTTTAAATATGTTTGAAATGTGTGCCGATAAGAAGAAATGCTACCGGGTTTTTATAAAATTGTAATTTAAATTTGTTATTTATTTAATTTTTTTTTTTTATATATATTTTGTTGACCCGTAGCGTTTATGTTGGCAATTTAATTTTGAAACGTGTGTTGGGAAAGCAGTAATGCTACCCAATTTTTTTCAATCCTCCAACATTAAATGGAGGATTGAAAAAAATCCATAAGACACCAAGTACACAGAACCTATATGAACCATAGAGACAATTAATCAACCCTAGTCTCGAGACAAATCATTAGTTTTTTTATAAAATTTTAATTTAAATTTGTTAAATTTAAACATTAAATTTATAGTTTTTATAAATATTTCTATCAACCAATAGCATTATGCTACCAATTTAATTTTGAAATGTGTGCTAGGAAAGCAGATATGTTGCCCAATTGTTTTCAATCCTCCGAGAATACACAGAAGATTGGGAAAAATCCAAACCCTCGACTCGAGACAATCATAAACCTTAAACTCGCGGACGCATTTATCTAAGCAACCCATATATTTTAATTTTCGATATATATTAATGAATATATATATATATATATATATATATATATATATATATATATATATA
>LPNX010939983.1:283137-295100 GCA_001517045.1 Pseudotsuga menziesii
CGTATAAGAATGCAATACATAGTGCATGTTTTCTTCTTAGTGCTCACTACACCACATCTTCTACAATCATCCCACACTCTATAGGTGCAGGTCTCCTCTCCAATAATATTTATTGCTAGATGGAAGAATCACATAGGGATTGAGCCTAGAGTGTTCCTTTGGCCCAAACTCCTATCACTAAGCATGACCTACAAATAGTAAGGTGGAATTTTCTTCCCTAAAAGTGAAAAAACACATTATCCTAGCACAACACATGTTACTTAAGGTGTAGTTTTTAAATGAAGACAACAATTTGAACTACTTTTTGAAGGCGAACATATGCTTTGTATAATTGTCCAACCTTTTCCATTATCTAACTATTATTATTTCGATAGTGGAATAAAATCACTTTTATGATGATAAAGTGTCCATAACTAATAAACTAAATCAAAATCAAAATTGTAGAGGAATACAATTAAGTAATATCATAAAACCCCTCTTTCACTTGTTCATTTAAATATAACAAATACGGTTAGGATTCTTGACTTTTTCTTATTGTTCATGAAAAAATGTGTGTTCATTATTAATGTCCACCACACAGTTGTGACAACAGTTTCACAGTGATACAAATGATGGAACATCGACAAAACATGTGAGTATTTTGCAAACACTTAACGGTCCACTGGCCAAGTTGGAATAGGCCTTGGGATCCAAAATGATTATATGTTGGGAGATGATCGAGTAGGGTTCTCTATCCCATGACCATTTTTCTTCATTAGAGTGACATACGAAAGGTGTAGGTTTTGAGAAAAGGGAATTTACCTTAAGGAAAAAATATGGTCACCAAAAAATAAAGGTGTTAAACCCTAATGTGGATTCTTTAGCTCAAGCACCACCAATGACAGCTAAAACTCAAACTATTCTCTATAGAGTCACAATACCCCACTAGGGTGTCTTTGAAGAACGATATGGATATTGGTGCCATTAAATTTTTTGTGCATTTTGGATAGGTGCATTTTTTTATACATTTTGGATAGGTCTCAAATCCTTGATCATGCTTATGGTAGGGAAAGAAAAACCTCAATCTCTTCGTAGCCTATTTGTTAACTATGATTAAACATATGGTACTTTGTATAAAATGTAAGATTTCAATTTCACAAATTATTCTTTATTTTATTTCTGGAAATAATTTTCACTTTTTGTATATTACTTTATATTATTTGTTTGTATATATCATTAAGATAAGATTCATCAAATATTTGGTCAAACTCAACATTTCTTGGATCACCATAATAAAATGAAAACTTTGAAATACCTTTCCCTAATTTGTGTTTCCATACTTGGGATGTTTAATTCCCTCATTGGAAACAAAAATTCTTACATCAACCTGAAGCTTTGAGTTGTAGTGCACTAGATTTTACCATAATTTTTAGATTACAATTCAGTGTGAAACAGAGATGTATCCATCCACATTCTCTTATTAATGTTTTTTAAAAAGGGAATTTCTTTACATTAGACAATTCCAATTAGTAATTAAAATAACCCAAAAAATATGACATACTAACACGTGTTCCATGCCAACCATCCGCGCTGCCTCAAATGCACAACACACAGTTAGTAAATGCTTAAACTACAACATTGCAAGGAGTACCTTAACAATGCACTCCATATCCAAGTGATCTACACCCATGGATAAAAATGTTGTAAATATAAATTAATCTATTCAAAACTAATTTCCAAACATAACTAAGGTAATCAAGTAAATGAAGTGTCAATTTGAAAATAATTACTCTTGACATATAAATTGAACCTCAAAAGGAAGGAGTTTTGCAATGAACCAATTTGTAAAAGTTGTGGTCCAACCAAATTGGTTGATGAAAATCACTTCCTTTTAACATTGGATACCCATAAAAATAAGAAAATGAGGAAGAAAATAGATCTAGTGCATTTTTATTACAAATTCCATAATGTTTTGGACAAAACTTTGGGAACGGTGCTTATTATTCCATCTCCGTCTCTCTGTTCCAATGTGAACTTCCTACACTCAGAGAAATTAAATTATGGACACGTAAATGATTGTATTATTTTCACATTTCTTTAAATATAAAAAATCAAATCAAATCGTTTACTCTTTATGTTCGCAATGATTGACATGAAGTGCAAGTGCAAAGTTATGGTCTTATTTATATGCCTTGGCCGTTTTAGCTTTTCTATTGTCAAATAGATCCATAGTGATCTCGTTTGACATTTGACATTTTATTTTTAATTTATATCCTATTGAGTACATGATCTATGTACTTCAATCAAAATCTATAAGGTATTAATATGAAAGTATCTACAACTTTTGATTATTTAAATAAGTCGATTACCTCCAAGGTTATCATAGAAATATATAATTAAAGAGTTAATACTGAAATTTATTTTTCATTTGTACAATTTGTAAAGAATACCTTGATGTAGTACATATCTCTACTTGGCCTCTGAATCTAGTTTTGAAAATATCTACACGAAGAATTAATACCATTAATTACTATTCATTTCTATAATTTGTAAAGACTACGTTCATAGCATTTTGATTAATTGAATACAAAATTAATAAATTTTGTTTTCAATATTTCTCAACACAAACAAAGAGAATATCTTTCTAATATTTTAGACTACAAAAAAAACATAAAAATAATCATTAATATATATTAATATACCCTATCAACCAAAAACATAAATAAGAATTAATTAATGTAATCTATATATTGTTATACCTAAATCATTCACCATCATGTGATGAGACCCTTAACTTCCATGTTTTCCCTTAATCCCAACATTTAGAGTGGAAACTTGCCATATTTGTCAATTCTACTTGAAAAAACCTAGCACCGTTCCTACCTTGTGGATGATGAGCGGTACCTTTCTCAGCACTGCATATATCCTATTTTAGAGAAGCGGTGCCACTGCCTATGGTATTTGGTCTGAAAGCGGTTCTCATCTAAACCGCTCTGTCATAAGGGAAGAAAAGAGGTACCCTAGGTAAAATGGGAAAAAGAGAAGTTTCTCTAGGCTTCTAGAACTTGAGCCTTGTGTCCTCCCTTATCCCTATCATTATGGGTTAGTTTGAGCTCGAGATCCCCCATGGTAGGATCTTGGAGCCACCTCAACCAGAATTCTATCAACTATTCCTATCCATTGAGCCTTATAAATACAAGCTCATATCCATAGTTGAGGGGGAGAACTATAGAGGTATTTTTATGCTATTGGATTGACTACCTAGTCCAAGTCATTGGAGAGCATAGAGAGCAACGTTGGAGATTATGGGGATGAAGTGTTTGTCTCATGGAGGGGCTTGTCGACACTAAGGAAATGGTTGTAAGATTCCCCATACATTCTTAATGCAATGCTGATTTCTATCCCACATTACTATTGTTTTGATTTCACATGTACATGTTGTTAGATTCCTTAGTCACTAACATGGATAAGTAGATGATTTTTTGGTAGCTTTGACGTGTTTGCATGTTTGATCTGTTTGCAGGTACACAGCTTCACAATCGAAGTAGTATTCCAGGTGTCTATAGTATTCAGGGAAGGTCTTCATCCTTTGTCGTTCACTCATTTGTTCTGGATCTGAACCATTCATACTAGAGGAACAACTTCTATCCGCAGAAGGTGAAATATTCCTGATAACAAATCTAGTGACTCCGCTTGGGAGCAAAGAAAATTTAAGCTAATCTAATCTTCCTTTGTCCTTGAACTCTTGTTCGAATCCATGCTCCATCTCCAACTATCTTCCATAAGATCTACCATCTAACTTAGTGAATTTTGGTTTGAAAATTTCATATCTATTCAGAGCTGAACTATTTCAACCTGATATGCTCTTTTTTACTGTCAATTCATCAATGTTTACCTTGATTTGATCAATTTTTAACTTGAATTATCATTCTCCTTGTGTTTTGTATCTATTCAAGGAACTGCACATGTGCCTTTGGCAAGAAGCAGTGCCACTGCCTGAGTCTAGTTAGTAGTAGGCAGTGCCACCACCTGTCAGCAGCTTCATCTGTGTGGTGCAAGGTAGGCCCTATTCCAGACTTTGTATTTTGATTTCTGTTTGTTTTTGGATTACTTTTTGATGAAAATGAAGTGTACTTTTGAATTGTATATTCTGCAGTCACTTTGATTGTTATATTCTTTCTGCATTCAAACTGAGTTTATGTTTCTTGCATTAGATTTTACATTTTTTTCTTTTCTTGAAACCTCTTGCTCTTTTATGTAGATATTATTCATTGGAATTGGAAATATACATTTCATTTTCATGAGTAGGTTTTAGTTTGTTTTGGACTTGGAATGCATGAGTGATCCATGTTGTCTTGAGTCTTTCTTTGCTTGGGGTGATTGTTGTTTCCTTTTGCATGCTAATTTTTTTAGTACTTGGTAGGAAAGATTGGTTCTTCGTTTCCTTATCCGTTTCAAAGAGAAGTTTTAGTTTTCTCTCTCTTTTGCTTTATTCACAATCTTGTTGAACGATTTTCTTCTTGTTTTGTGCATGATTGTTTGAAATTCTAGATCATACTTTCATTAAGAAGAAATATATGTTTTCATCTTTGTAGCCATTAGAGTTAGTTTTGTTTGGAAACATTAGTGAAATCATCTTTCCATTAAGTTTTTATGCATCTTTTTCAAGCATGAAAAGATAGGAAACATTTTTGGTTTATTTATGTTTGATGCTCTCTAGATCTCTTTATTATTTGCTTTGAAGATTGTTTGGGGTGCATTGATATTTCACTTTTCCTTTGAAAAGATAGAATTGCATTTGCATTTGGGTGTGCACTTTTGGGAAGAAAAGTAAATCTATCTTCCTCTCTTAGGTAGAATTTCATTGAAAAGTAAAACTTGCATTATCATATATATTCATTTGGATCTGCTTTAATTTCAATTTTTGACTCCATGGTTCCACCTAACTGCACAAGATAAAATTAACGTTCGTACTAGGTTAAAATTTTTAGCAATTTGAGTGATAAGTTAGAGACGTGTTTGGGCGTTGTTAAGTGTAGGAGCTATCATTACTTGTTCGCACTACATCCTAGGACTTGCACGGTTCTTCCATGTATTGTCGGTATATAAATGGCCTTTCACGTACCCTTGAGGTATATAGAAAGGTACTTCATGTACTCGATTGTATATCGAAAGGCCCCTTGTGAACGGTTGTGCATTATACAACACTACTACCAATTTGACCTCCCACGTACCTAGCGTATATCGGGAGACCCTTTTTAGGAATTCTCAAACCATCTGAGTTATCCTTTTGGCTTGTCCTGTGAGATTCTTGACTCTTATCCACTCCTTTCAGATGTTTTCTTGTTGCTTTTAGTTTGAGAAGTACTTGCTTGTCCATGTTAGTTAGGGATTTTTTAGAGATTTTAGAGATGGAATCCCCATATGGGACTACCAATCAAGAGATCCCTTTCCAAGGTGTACCTTTTGTATTCCCTCCAAGTGAAGGTATTTGTCCTCCCTCTATTGCTACTCTAAATATTCTTGGGTTAACTATAGGATTACCAGTATGGCTATTTAATCTGGTAATTCCTGTTACACCTAATGTCTCAAATGTCACCTCTCCTCTAGGAGAGGATCGACGTCAACCTAATCCCTCTCCTTCTTCGTCGGTTGTTGCTTCATCCCTTTCTTCTTCTTTGCTTGACCAAAGCTCTATGTTTAGTAGTCATGTGGATAAGAAGAAGAAGAAAGGAAAGGGTAAGAAGAAGAAGGATAACAAAGAGAAAAATAAGCAACCATCTACTCTTGATGGTGCCCGTTCTAATAGAACACCCAGAAAACCCATGTTCCCTTATAAGCTTTACAAGGGGGACCACCTTCTTAAGAAGTGTCCCGATCTCTCCCGTGTACAAGACGAGTGGTCTAAAAGGTCCAAACCGTTTGTGTCATCAACCTATGATCATCATGTTGATGATACTCCCTCAACCAGTGACCCATTGCTAAAAGGTTGTAAGGGTAAAGTATTGTATCCTTGTTTTATATGCAAGGCTATGCATCGTACTTTTCTTTGTCCAATCATGGATGAAGCTTCGCATTGGTTAGAAAATACTACTCATCATCAACAGGTAGTTCCAACAAGTGATAGTACGTTATGCCTCGATTCCTCGTTGGTTGACAAAGTGATCAATTCAGTTTCATCTATAATTGATCCCACTCTTCCTTCAGAGAGTGAAGTGGTCGAGTCGATGTCATTTCCACTCGATCCCGCTCCTTCATCAGAGAGTGCTAAGACTGAAGTAGTCTCTTTGACCAAATCTTCGTCTTGTTCTTCTCTTCCAGTAGAGACTGAACTGAATCCTGCCAATTTTTTTATGCTTCATTCATATTGTTCTTGACAAGAGGAAATTTTGTCTGTTTCGACAGAACCCTCTCTGAGTAGTGAGGTTATTTCCTTTGACTGGAGTAACCTAACATAGTCTCGTCTTCATTCAAGTGTTCCTTTCTAGATAGTTGTAAATGTTAATGCTAGGCGGATACTTCACACTATTGTTGACGAAGGGGATTATGTTAGTATTATATCCTCAACTACTTGGAAAGATTTAGGTTCTTCTCAGCTTGTGCCAAACACCGATCAGATACTAGCTTTTAATAGAAGACCTATTGCACCTTTAGGGACCCTTCCTTATTTTCCTATTACATTAGGAGGGAAAACTTTCTGTATTGATGTTATGGTGGTCCAAGGTCCTTTAGATTTCAATCTACTCCTTGTACGTGATTATGTTTATGCCATGAAGGCTTTTGTGTCCACACTCTTTAGAGTTATGCATTTTCGCCATGATGGGAAGATTGTGACCATTGATCAGCTTTCTTTTGTCACACCTGACCATTGCATCACTCCTAGTAAGCAGACTACCCTAAATGTGCCGCATGTTCTTGTGATCCCTTCCCCTTATTCTAGTTAGCTTCTTCCCATCATAGTTTAAATGGGGGGCATGGCTCTAGTATATGGACATCATAATGGATCTAAGCAGCTAGCTTTTATGTAATGGGGGAAACCTACTAACCTCTAGATATCATGTTGGGTAGGAGCAGGTTTGAGAGCATAGTTTACTTTTGGTTTCAAGCTCGTTAAAAAATAAAACCGCTCCTTAAGCATAGTTTACCTTTTGGTTTCAATCTTGCATAAAAATGAAACCATTCGTGAGCATAGTTCCCATTATGTGTCAAGCTTGTTAAAAAATGAAACAGATCCTTATGAGCAAAGTTCCCATTCTATGTCAAGCTCGTTAAAAAATGAAATGGATCTCTCCATGCATAGTTTACCTTTTGGTTTCAAGATTCCATAAAAATGAAATCATTCTTTAGAATAGTTCATTTTCTATTTCAAGATCGTTAAAAAATGAAGTAGGTTTCCTTAAGCATAGTTTACCTTCTGGTTTCAAGATTGCATAAAATTGAAACCATGTCCCAAGCATAGTTACCTTCTGTTTCAAGCTTGTGTAAAAATGAAACACATCCCCTTCCCTTGAGTCGAGTCTTCACTTTAGTGTTAGAACTTGAACCTTCTTTTCACCTTCCCCGATTCTCGTTCTTCCTACCCCCCTAGTGAACATTTTCACTTTAGTAACCAGGTTTTTAGGTTGGGTATGGAAGAAGAATCGTCAAATGAAACAAAGCTTGGGGGCATGTCGAGCCGCTAGAAACCATGCTAGGGGTAAGCTTCACTAGTAATCATGCTGGGGGCAAGCTTCCAACCTCTGTATATCATGTTAATGGGATTTTTTCAAGCATAGTTTACCCATTGGTTTCAAGCTTGCATAAAAATGAAACCAATCTTTGAGAATTCTTTCAACTGATCTTCGAGCTCATTAAAAATAGTAATATGGTGTTGATATTACTTTTCATTTTTTCATGCTCTCGTTAAAACATGAAAAATTCTAGTGGAGTCTTCTTTAAAATATTTTCGAGCTCCTTAAATACGAAAAGATTGTCGAGTGATCTTGTCTTCTTCACGCTCGTTAAAGCATTTAAAAAGTCATTCATCTGATGGTGGGTTATCACTTTTTTGTTTCAGGTGAACTATTTTACGAAAAAGGACACTATGGAATCTTCTTCCATTATCATTCAGACTCTCTAAACATGAACGATACCGAGTTAAATTTTATTAGACTCGTTAAATCAAACATTGAGAGAACCTCTTTTGGGAATGAACCCCTCCTCTCTCAGGTTCGTAAAACATATGAGTTTGGAATTGTCTTCGAATGAGCTATAATGAGTGTATGCTACCCTATTTGAACTCATGAAACCGAAAATAGGTACTCATAAATCATGATGGGGAAAATGGGAAGGGAATCATTTTGCAAATAATGGCAGTAGTTTGTTGTTACCTTTGAACATGGAACTTGTCTGCATATCATTTCAATCAATTGGGTATTCATCTAATCTCTGTGATGATCCACTTTCATGAGTCATGTCACTCCTTTGAGTCTTTCAAAAGAATGCATTGTCCACCATCATACTGTGTGTTTGTCTGGTTTAGTCATGCTGCCAAGTCTTTTGTTGTGTCGCTCGATGTTCAAAGGTAAGTTGAAGAAGTTTTACCTTTGCAGTCAAAATAGTCTCTGTGTCAATATTTTTGAGTCAGTTTATGGTTACCTTATTCACATCATTCCAGAACTATGTTCCAAGTTTTGTGTCGTTGATGTGGGACTCATCATGGCCCTCCTTTGACGAGACTATTCCCGTTGACATCATCTCATCATCCAGGAAATAGTCTTAGAAACAAAGTTTAGTACCTTGAGATCTGTATGCCTTAATGACAGATTCTCTCACTCTCAACATAGGTTCACATCATTGACATTTGATCGATAGAATTGACTAGGTGTTCAACATCAGGAAATCTATTCACACTCAGTAGATTGTAATAGGTTACCTTGGGAATGATTGACATCAATGGTGATCTCCCTCGCACTTGTTAATGGTTCACATCATTGGTTGGTAATTAAGTGGTTTCTACCATGTTTGACTTCAGATCATTGTAATCACATGGATAGAATCATACTTTGTGGAAGATGAGACGAAGACCCTGGGTATTTGTTTAGCGCTCATTACTTTCCCCAGGTTGCAATGGAGTTTTTTATATCTATCATGGATCCACATTTGTATGGTCGTGGATATGCTCAAATTTGCATCTGTATGACATATATCTACGCTGTATGTCCAGTATCTATGTCTAAGTTTGAGTCCTCTATCACATGGATCTACATTGTATTCTAGAAGCCATGCTTGTTTATTCCTCTCATGGATATTCCTTGTATTGGTCCACATCCATGAGTTGGTTACATTTGTCTATGAGTCAAAAGTATTGATGTACTACAAATTCTTGTTGATGTATATGTAACTTCGGAATGTATTCTTATATGTATTTTATATATTGTAACCCGATGTTTATTTCGGGATGTTTCTATTATGTATTTGAGTCATATTGTCTTACCCTGATGTTCCGATCGGGAGAATTATTAATGTAAACAAGTCTTGTCAAGTCATTAGGTAAGTCCCCACAGTTTCGGGGCAGTTGGGTTATTATACACTAATTAAGGTGTAGGCTCGAGTAAGTAATTGTAAGTTAAGCCTACATGGTTGAGTGCGCTTCAAGTCAACGGAAGAATATAAATAGAGAGTGAGAGTCTCTCTATTTATCACTTGTGAATTACATCACTTGCTCTCTCAAGTGTGGCACACCTTTGGAGAAGGAAATACTTTGGCTTGACAGAAGACAGAAGGCTGTTGTTGTGTTGGGAGGTCATCTTACTGTTTTGGGTTTCACATCTTGTGGTGATACTATCTTAGAGGAAGTTGAGGGGTTTTCTCCATTTATGGTTTCCCCTATCAAAACTCTTTGTGTCTCTTGTCTCATGTGATGTGCTTATGTTATTGCTGTGCTTGTTATTCTCTTAGTGAAAAGATCCTAACATAATGCTAGCTTAAATGTTGAAAAACTAACATGGTATCAGAGATAACCTGAGAAGAACACATTGTGCAGCTACAGAAACTAGGGCTTCCTATTTTTTGGATCTTCCTCCACATATTTTCAGTAAAAGTATGCTAGGATGACTCTCCATTGAAGGGTGCATCTTTCTGTCGATGCAGAATTCAATTTCAATCATTTTCAGTTTCGATGTGGAAATTAGGGCTTTCTAGAGAAGAGGAATTTTTGGATGAGACCAGCATATGATTGTTCTCCTCATCAAAACTGAAATTTAGAGACCTGGATCAAGAAATTTGGTTGGGTAAATCTCCGGGAAAGTCAAACCCTAGTTTGACCCCTAGCTAGGAGAAACCCTAAATACTAAAACTGCTATGTTTTGGTACAGTCGCTATATTCCGAGATTGAAAAAGTCTTAGAAGATAAAAATTGCAGGGGCCGAATCTAAATCCCTAATGAACACTTTGTCCAAATTTCAGCCTCTGATTCGCTACATTCTGGGAGATATGATCTCTCCAAGTTAGGGTTCCATCCTCTTCCAGAAATCATCCATAAACAGGACACTTGGGGAGATCTACAATATCTTGGGCTACAGAGGTCCAAATGGAATTCTTGAAGATTTTCCAGAAAGGGAACGGCCTTTAATTTCTGTTTTCCGAAGGTCAGACTTAGAAGATGAACCAGTGACACGTGTCATGCCGTTCAACTTTGCTGTTCTGAACAGTTCTGTAACAGGTCACCTTGGGAAAAGGATCATAAATCCCAAATGGTGAAACCAATTCTGATGAAAACTATGGTTTTGGATCAGGGCTATGCGAGGTTACCTCAGTGAGAAATTTCAGACATATAGGATCATTAATTTCGGAGATATCACAGAAACAGTAACAGGAATTTCTGCAGAAGAAATCAGAAAATTAGGGCTTCCTGTTCTGGGAGTTTCCCTCCACTGTTTTCAGAAAAGGGGTACATTGGACAGCTCCATTTGAAGAGATCTATCTGTTCATCCAATCATATCTGAAAGATTCCAATTTTTGAAAATTAGGGTTTCTGTGACAAACCCTAGATCAACGAACTCCGGGACAAGGACGGACACCTCAAATCGGTAAGATCTAATCCTTTGCTATTTCCATTTGAGGTTCTCATTTCAATATGATATATCACATCAGCGTAGTTAAAATCTTGCGGAAGTTGAAAACTTCCAAACCTCGAAGTATATGATCTCTCTGAAGAAAATGGATTGGACACCTACATGAGTATCGAGGTTCCATTTTCAGAGGGAGATGAGGCCAAAGAAGACATCATGCTCATGCTGCAGAGGATGATGAACCATCCAGAAAGAGATCCAGATATGAAAGTGAATATTCTTCAAGCAAGGATGAATATGTTCTAATATCAGCTCTCATAGGTAACATTACTCATGGAAGTGATGATTGGCTTATAGACAGTGGGGCTTCCAAACATATGATGGGATTCAAGGAATCCTTTGTAAGACTATCAGAACATGAATCACCTCACAAGGTGAAACTTGTAGATGACTACCAATATCCAATAAAAGGTAGTGAGGAATCTTCATACAAGCTAGACTCTGGAATGCAGGTTGCATTCATAGATGGTCAAATCATCATGTGGCCAAAAGGAAATACTATCGATGATGCGGTAGTGATTGGAGAACAAGAAGGAGGCTTGTATAAATTGAAGGGATATCTAGAACAAGACTTGATCCATGAAACAGTAGAGCCAAATGAGCTTTGACATAGAAGGCTTGCACATGTGCATTACAGAGCACTACCTATTGCAAGCAAAGCTGTTGAAGGTCTTCCTGAATCTCAAGCTATTTGAAGGGAAGAACAAAATCAGAATATGACCTAAAGAATCCAGTTGAAGAATGTGAAGATCTAGAATGCAGAGACCATGCAATAATAAGAGTCTCTCAAATCAAAGAACAACTTGAAGCGTTAAAAGAAAAAGTGAAGAATGCAAAAGTGGTGATGGCCACCTTGAATGGCCTCCCAGGATC
>LPNX010939983.1:295488-366701 GCA_001517045.1 Pseudotsuga menziesii
GTTCCAAAGAACAAGTGATGACAGTTCAAAGACAAAGAATAATATGACAAGTGCAGTGACATCATTGATGCAGAACCTTCCATCTACCAAGAAGAAAGGGAAGACCAATTCAAGAAGAATGATGTCAGGGCACAGTATCAAGACCTAAAGAGAAGTTCATAGTTCCATCATGCAGTAGATGGAAACATGGTGGGATACAAAGCAAGATTCGTAGAATGAGGCTTCTCACGAAAGGAAGGCCTAGACTACAAAGAGACATTTGCAGCCAGTAAGAGTTGAAACAAATACATGATGAGATTGATGAAGATATTAACCTTGGCTAAAAGGTTGAAGATGAAATTCTATACACTAGATGGATGCATAGAATACTAGTAGCATAGGAAGCTACTTGTCACTCCGGTACAGAATGTTTTCAGTGCATAGAGCACAGAAGACAGAGTAAGTATGATGCTCCGCTTCAGAGGGAGTGACTACAGAATATCTTGAGGTTCGACATGGTACAATAGGATGAGCAGATTACTGATGATTCTAGGCTTTACTGAGAGTAAAGTGGATTCCAAACTTTGCTCCAAAGTTGAAGGTGGAAGACCAGTGATGCTCATGTTATGTGTCGATGCACTATTGTTCTAGGTATGGAGGTGTGGCAGAGTATAGATGGAATATTCCTTGGACAAGGGAAGTATGAAGTAGAGATCCTGAAGAGGTTCAGGATGATGGACTGCATGGCCACACCTATGGCATCGAACCTGAAGCTATTGAGTGATGCTTCTTCAGAGACGGTTGATACTACGATGTATCGTCAAATGATTAGGTCCTTGATGTACCTGAGACCAAATATTTGCTTTGCTGTGAACACATTGAGACATGTTCACCTGATGGTTGCAAAGCATGCAGGGGTACAGTTTATTATGGGCTCAAGTACGATGCGAATTTGAAGATTAACCTGGAGGGTTATGTTGATTCAGATTGGGCAGGCAGTGCCATCGACAGGAAGAGTACTTCAGGATGTTTCTTCAGTATGGGATCAGGTGTGATCTCTTGGTTTAGCAGGAAGCAATCCTATGTGGCACTGAGTACAGCTGAAGCAGAGTATGTCGCAGCTTGTTCAGCTAGTTGTGAGGCAGTATGGCTGCGGAAGCTATTGTCTGATATATTTGATCTCCAATTGGATGCTACTTGTATACATTGTGACAACTAGAGTTGCGCGAAGTTGTCAGCGAATCCAGTGTTCCATGACAGGTTGAAGCATATTGAGATCAAATATCACTATATCAGGGATATGGTGCAGAGAGGAGCAGTGAAGCTCCTGTATGTTGCGACGGAGGAACAGATAGCTGATGTATTGACGAAGCCATTGGCTAGGCTGAAGTTCGAGTACTTCAGAGAGAGACTTGGTGTTCTCCATATCGAGGCTTCCTCCCAGAGACAGTGATGTGTCCCAAAGCCATTTTGACGAGGAGGTCAGATGTAAGGGCTGAGCCATTCTATCATGGTGAGAGGATTTAGTTCCTTCCATGTCAGATATGAGTGCTAAGATTAAGATCCATTCTGATGAGTAGGTCAGATGTAAGGGCTATGCCATTCTGTTCATGGCTAAAGTATTTAGTTCCTTCCATGTCAGATGTAAGTGCAAAAATCTCTCCTCATTGTGGGTGAGAGTCTTCCATCATTGTGGCGGAGGGGGCTCCTGCCTGGATGGGGTTGTGCCATTCTGACGAGCAGGGCAGATGGAAGGGCAGAGCCATTCTGTTCATGGCTAAAGGATTTAGGTCCCTCCATGTCAGATATGAGTGCAAAAATCTCTCCTCATTGTGGGTGAGAGTCTTCCATCATTGTGGCGGAGGTGGCTCCTGCCTGGATGGGATTGTGCCATTCTGACGAGCAGGTCAGATGTAAGGGCAGTTCCATTCTGTTCATGGCTAAAGGATTTAGTTCCCTCCATGTCAGATGTAAGTACAAAAATCTCTCCTCATTGTGGGTGAGAGTCTTCCATCATTGTGGCGGAGGTGGCTCCTGCCTGGATGGGATTGTGCCATTCTGACGAGCAGGTCAAATGTAAGGGCAGTGCCATTCTGTTCATGGCTAAAGGAGTTAGTTCCTTCCATGTCAGATGTAAGTGCAGAAATCTCTCCTCATTGTGGGTGAGAGTCTTCCATCATTGTGGCGGAGGGGGCTCCTGCCTGGATGGGATTGTGCCCTTCTGACGAGTAGGTCAGATGTAAGTGCAGAAATCTCTCCTCATTGTGGGTGAGAGTCTTCCATCATTGTGGCGGAGGTGGCTCCTACCTGGATGGGATTGTGCACTTCTGACGAATAGGTCAGATGTAAGTGCAGAAATCTCTCCTCATTGTGGGTGAGAGTCTTCCATCATTGTGGCGGAGGTGGCTCCTGCCTAGATGGGATTGTGCCCTTCTAACGAGTAGGTCAGATATAAGTGCAGAGCCATTTCATAGATGGTAGTTGAGGTGTCCTACCATGCTGGTGAATATAAGTGCTGAGCCATTTCACAGATGATATTTGATGTGTCCTACCATGCTGGTGAATATAAGTGCTGAGCCATTTCACAGATGATAGTTGATGTGTCCTATCATGCTGGTGAATGTGAGTGTTGGGCCTTTCTGATGTGATTGTAGTTTACTACATGACCAGATGTGAGTGCTGGGCATGCCTTTTTGATGAGCAGGTCAGATGTAAGTGCTAGGTGAAGACCTACATGAGAGTAGGCCTACAACCAGCATGAAAAAGGGTCGGCTCTGTAGAACTTCCTATGACAAGATAGTACACACATGAAGATGACCAGTGGAGATCCAGATCGAGCTATGATCCAGATCCAACAGTGATGATCTAGATCGAGTGATGATCCAGATCCAGTCCAGTGATGATGATCCAGATCGAGAGATGATCCAGATCCAGATGACTTGAAGATGAACATGATCCAGTGATACAGAGAAGAAGACCAGTGCTGAAAATTGTCTCGAAAGAATACCTTCCTAGTTAAGAGGGAGTGTTCATGTATATGTAACTTCGGAATGTATTCTTATATGTATTTTATATATTGTAACCCGATGTTTATTCTGGGATGTTTCTATTATGTATTTGAGTCATATTGTCTTACCCCGATGTTCCGATCGGGAGGATTATTAATGTAAACAAGTCTTGTCAAGTCATTAGGTAAGTCCCCACAGTTTTGGGGCACTTGGGTTATTATACACTAATTAAGGTGTAGGCTCGAGTAAGTAATTATAAGTTAAGCCTACATGGTTGAGTGCACTTCAAGTCAACGGAAGAATATAAATAGAGAGTGAGAGTCTCTCTATTTATCACTTGTGAATTACATCACTTTCTCTCTCAAGTGTGGCGCACCTTTGGAGAAGGAAATACTTTGGCTTGACAGAAGGCAGAAGGATGTTGTTGTGTTGGGAGGTCATCTTACTGTTTTGGGTTTCACATCTTGTGGTGATACTATCTTAGAGGAAGTTGAGGGGTTTTCTCCATTTATGGTTTCCCCTATCAAAACTCTTTGTGTCTCTTGTCTCATGTGATGTGCTTATGTTATTGCTGTGCTTGTTATTCTCTCAGTGAAAAGATCCTAACATAATTCTAGCTTAAATGTTGAAAAACTAACAATTCCTACTGGATGACATTCTCCGACCGAGCTGACATTTTCACCTAGAAGTGAAAACCTGTTCTCTCAAATCTCTTGCTTATCTTATCCCTCTAAGTCCCATGCTTTGGGGGGGAATTCTGTTATACCTAAATCCTATCACCATCATGTGATGAGACCCTTAACTTCCATGTTTTCCCTTAATCCCAACACTTAGAGTGGAAACCTTATATGTTTGTCAATTCTACTTGAAAAAACATACCATCGCACCTACCTTGTGTTTGATGAGCGATACCTTGCTTAGCACCACCTATATCCTATTTTAGAGAAGTGGTGCCACCACCTATGGTCTTTGGTATGAAAGTGGTTCTCATATAAACCACTCTGTCATAATGGAAGAAAAGCGGTACCCTAGGTAAAATGGGAAAAAGAGAAGTTTCTCGAGGCTTCTAGAACTTGAGCCTCGTGTCATCCCTTATCCCTATCATTATGGGTTAGTTTGAGCTTGATATCTACCATGGTAGGATATTAGAGCCACCTCACCCATAATTCTCTCAACTATTCCTATCCATTGAGCCTTATAAATACAAGCTCATATCCATAGTTGAGGGGGAGAAATATAGAGGTATTTTTATGTTGTTGGATTGACTACCTAGTCCAAGTCATTGGAGAGCATAGAGAGAGAAGTTGGAGCTTATGGGGATGAAGTGTTTGTCTCATGGAGGGGCTTTTCAACACTAAGGCAACGATTGTAATATTCTCCATACATTAGTAATGCAAAGCTAATTTTCTTCCCACATTACTGTTCTTTTGATTTCACATGTACATGTTGTTAGATTCCTTAGTCACTAACATGGATACATAGATGATTTTCTAGTAGCTTTGATGTGTTTTCATGTTTGATCTATTTGTAGGTACATAGCTTCACAATTGAAGCAATATTCCAGGTGTCTACAGTATTCAGGGAAGGTCTTCATTCTTTGTCATTCACTCATTTGTTCTGGATTTGAACCCTTCAGACCAGAGGAACAACTTTTGTCCCCAGAAGGTGCAATATTCCTTATAACATATATACCATATCTCTATTAAATCAAGTTTATCATAGTAAATAGAAGAGTAATCTCATGGGACCTTGACCATCATTAAAGAATGAATCAAGTGCCTTGAAATCTTGTTGAGGATTCTTACTATCAGTATCCTTGAAGAGTTCCAATTAACATAGTTAATATACGCGAAGAGTACCCACAACTTAGCTAAAACACTCAAGTGGGAATTACTTGAAATAAGGTATGTATACAAGGAAATTTGATGCCCTCAAAAACTCTGCGAATAATGGGATATTGGGATACAATAAGAGAGTACCCACATATTTGGTTCCAAACAAGTGTGGAAATTTTCACGGGGGATTTTTGATATATAGAGAACATTATATGCTCAATATA
Organism: Pseudotsuga menziesii; assembly: GCA_001517045.1. Classification (NCBI taxonomy): domain Eukaryota; kingdom Viridiplantae; phylum Streptophyta; class Pinopsida; order Pinales; family Pinaceae; genus Pseudotsuga; species Pseudotsuga menziesii. Next base: position 300,535 of record LPNX010939983.1, read on the forward strand.
TATAGACATTTTATAGAACTATGTTATGGTTGACCTTACGTATGATAAATATGGTCATGGGGAAATATGGGAATTAATCCCTAATTGGGGCTCCTTCTACTCCAACACCATGAATAACACCTAAAATGAAAGAAGGCCACCTTCTGTTATGACCAAAACAAGAATAAAAGTGAAAGTAGACATCATCAAACTATCAATGTTCATATAAAGGAATAACCATCGATCGGAGTACATGGGTACCTAACCACTTTAACCATCAATCTAGTAGGATTCCCTTTTAGGTCAACACTCAACATTGTAGACATTTTCAAAGACCAAGCCATGAATGGCCACAAAGTTTTGGAGTGTTTTACCATTAATCAACATTTGACTTAAACTCCTTTCCCTCATTTTCACATAGTTAAAGGAGTTTGATATAAGTCGATCGTCATTATAAAACATATATTAATTGAAGAATTGAGTAATATTTTATAATTTATTATATTACATATTTAAATATATTATTTTTTGTTAAGGAAATTCCTTAAAAGATTCATTTTTTTACTTCACATTGAGCATAATATAACCTATTTAGAGTTGGTTGTCAAACATGAAAGACCTCATCATTAGAAAATAAACATTTTAAAGTTAACCTATAGCAAGATCTAAGCAAACAATAATTTAATATGCAAGCAAAACAAAGAGGTAGCTATGCCGTAGAAACAATTACAAATTTTAGGCATATTAGACGTAGTAAGCAACATTTTTACACAAATTCAGTTTATATCTAAAATATAGATTAATTTATATCATTTTTTATCAGATAAATATTATTATTATGATAAATATGAATATAAATATTTATTTCATGCACATGCATCTCCATAGCGGGGTTCTTCGGTTCGCCGAAGGTAGAGCACTGGTGGATCTACGACCATTCCTTGCCCTGGAGGTCAGTAGAGGACTCGTAAGTATACAATTGTGCATGATGTAGTCTTTGTTGTTAGTTACATAAAATTAAATTGTTTCACATGTGTATATTTAATCATCAACTTGTATGTCTCTATTTTCACAGGTTCGCCTAGGCATCCTACGTCAACACACGCTCTTATTGGGGAACCAAGAGACGACCACTCTGGCAGGCCCTCTATGCATGCAAGTGGCGAGGAGGATACTGTTGGTGTCAGTGGGGAGGTTCCCCATGAGATAGGAACATTAAATGCACATATATTTTTCTTTTAGTTATAAGTACCTTTAATTTATATTGATTTTAAATTCACCTACAATTGATGTATGTATTTTGACTAACATTTATGTTTACATCTAATTTTCAGGTGTCGCGGCTGCACAACAGGGCCCTAACCCTATGGAGGAAGCACCATGGGAGGATGAGATCACATCTATCACACTGTAAGACATTACCATTCAGTGTGATTATTTGCGGTCTAACGTCTACTCCATTTCAGACCACTCTCCTGCATCACGTTCGATGGGGATGATGTTAGAGGAAGTAGACAATCTACTGAAGATCTACAGGTCCATTAGACCATTGAGTTCTCTTTGGACGACTGCATGTCAGAGAAGAAGGATCACAATGATAGGTCTTGATAAATGGCCCACAGTGAGAGATGCAACAATTGGTCATGATGTGAAGGGAACATTATTTGATATCTCTCGTTGGTCAACCGCTTAGACTCAAGTATTTTAAGATAGAGGCTGCAGCGCCTTATGTCTATGATAGGTTTATTAGAGTGTGGGGCATGTTTCTCCACCATGACCAGGTCCCACTGTACTTTTCAAAACATATATATGCATATTTTGGACTGGGGATGCACCCAAATTACACCAGCACACCCTCAAGCTTCTATGGTGCTGGTGGGGGATGTAGTCTTGCACGTCATGGGGCTAGGAGATTCCCTAGATATCAGTTGAAGGCAAATCCTTTCGTAGGTCACCCTAACAAGACCTTGCTTAGGACACATGATGTAGTTGAGTCATCTCAGCTAGGGATTGAGGAGTAGAGTGCACTAGTAGGGGAAAGCCGCATGACAATGCATGGTATCATGATGGTTGTGCAATAAGAGAGAAGCAGAGCACCTGTTACACCTACAAAGCCTAAGTTATAGTGGGTGGATGATGATATTAAGCACCTTCTGGATCACAACACAGTGTCACAATATGCTATCACACCCTGCGATGCATATTTTCTACTACATGAGAGATGTAGGCCTCGACCGATGGGAGATGTATATCTTTATTGTCATCATTTTACTGTCTTGATTGTAACACTAGTAAAAAATGAGAGATTAGTGACGAAGAGACCAAAAAGTTTGGTCACCACAATTTTTTTCAAGGCATAAATGACCAAAATTGATAAATTTAAGTGACCTAACTAAAAAGGACCAAGATAGATGACCACTTTTGGTCACGGGATAAAAACTAAACTAAAAAAGACCAAGATAAATGACCAAATTTTGTCAAAGGATATCTATACTAAAAATGACCATATAACATTTGGTCATTTTTAGTTGTGTCACTCCGACAATGGAAAATTCCAATTTTGATAATGAATTTGTACAATTTACTAAATTCTAGCACTGTGGATGGATTCAGAGTCTATGAATCTATCCACAGTGATATAATTTAGTAAATTGTAGACCCCCTCATGTGTCACGTCTCAACATTAATGCATGACACAGATCTGCATCGCTTACTGCAACCACCTGAATCCATGGATTAACATTAAATGGATTATTTTGTAACATGATTTAGTGAATCAACATGACTAATAGGAAGTACAGAGTGGTACTCATTATGGCCTATAACCTTTACAAGCTCTCTCGTGATGTCCAACTGTTGAAACTCTTTTATAAATAACCTCCCATTATATTGCGCATCTGTCAATATAATAATGTATTGTCGTGCATCCCATCTCCATTGATTGGTGGCCACATGGCTTTCGAATCTGACACAACCCATCTAAATTCCAATGTACGAACACTCTTCCCACCACACACACACACACACACACACACACACACACACACACATATATGTATATATATATTTCCTTAACTTACTAATATATATATATATAGATATAGATATTAGTAAGTTAATATAATAACATATAAACAATACATATAAATAATGGTATACTAATTTTATATTATATTATAAATAATATACAATTTAAATAACAAAAAAATATATATATAAAAAACAAGAAAATAAATATATTCATTTTCATTTGGAGTTGCAACCAAACAATGAATTGGTACATATAAATAATGGTATACAAGTTTTATATTATATTATAAACAATATAAAAGAAATGACAAAAGAATATATAAAAAAACAAGAAAATAAATATATTCATTTTCATTTGGAGTTGCCTCCAAACAATGAATTGGTACAATTTGGTAATTCCATAGGTTTGTTGCAGAATTTGGAAAACCTCAAACCCTATACTTGGCATTTGAAGGGAGATAGACTGTAGCCCAGGAAAAGCTCATTGATTCATCATAATTAATTTATTAAGCATCACTACACATGAGGGCATATTGGATTTTTTGTCCAAAGGGGTAACTCATTCTCAGTTCTCGCAACCTCGGGGAATCGATGGTGGAGCTCTTCTCTACAAGAAGAATTTGTTCGACATTGAAAACCTTGATTTGGGCTCTCTATGAAATTTTCTCTTAAGAGGGTCTTGGGGTTTCCTCTGGGATGTAAACTTCAAAAACCTTTGAGGGTTTGAATGACTTCGATTCTCACCACCGTCAAATTCTCCCTTCAGGTAGTTATATCTAATGACTTCGATTATCACCACTATCGAATGCTCCCTTCAGGTAGTTATATCTAATTTCAATATTTGTTTCGTTCAATTTTTTACATTTTTAATGAACTATATTACCAAAGGATTGGCACCCTTAAATTTTTTCCAAGAAATAGAAAGAAAAATAGTATGACAACGTTATACCTCAACCATGGAGCTAACAAAAACTATTCTATCCTTTCACATGCATAAAATCCAAACCATAGGCACCAACAAGCTCACCAAGAAACTAAAGTGTGTTATTGATTTGACCTAATTCATGATAGTGAAAGAATACCAATATATTTGGTGATGATATATAATAGACAAAATATGATTATTGAGTCAAAAGTAGCTGCTAAAGATAACGACACCTAAATCTAGGAATAAAATGGAAATCATATTCCTAAAATTGTTCTAATTGTTGGAACATATCACATGGAGGGCCATTGTGGGTGGGATGGGGCATAATTGTAAAAAGACAGTAGCCATCCCATTACCAACTACCCACTAGGATTTTCTTATGATCACCCCAAACTCTCCATGCATGTGTATATATCTAGATATGTCCACACAGTCATACTCCATTCAAGACTTTTGTAAATTCAGTAGAGGATATACACTCTGCAGTTGTTGCCACCACTTTCTTTTTAGGTTAGTTTTCCCTTCTAGTGCCATTTCATGATTTTGATTCATACTTCAGAAGGCGAAGTTGAAAAGCCTTCATCATTTGTTTTGTCGCATCTAGAGAACCCACGTGCACTCCACAGTTTGGGGTGATCTATCAACTCTATGCGTGTGAGTCATAGAGAAATAGTGAGTTGAATCTAGATTATGCATTGGTATATTGAATATCAACACTTGTAAAGTCTCATTTAAAATGGGGTCTTGAGTTCACACAAATGAGTAATGTATCAAATATTGGAACTTAGATATGTATATTTAGATGTGTTTGTATTATCTTGTGAAGAGCTATGATCCCCAATTTCGATGTTTGGTTTAGGTAATTGTAAATTTTTTAGGTTTATTGGTGGGAAGTAATGGATCCCAATGACTCATCAATGATATATATTTTCTATTTTCGATATCTTAGTGGGAATGCATGTCTTCCATGGAATTTGGACATGAATCTTCACAATGACAACCTATAATCTTTACTAATGTTAAAGTTCACGGGTCTCCACAATGACAACCCAGGATATGTTCTAGTGTTTTCGTTGTTGTGTGCATACATTTGTTGTTAATTTGGTTTGTAAATTTTATTGAAATATCCAATTTATACAAACAGTTGTGTAAAAACTAATATGATTCCATAGGATTTTAGGTTTTTATTTGAGTGGAAGCTCAGGGTTCAAACATAACTACATACATCCCTGACGATCATCCTGTCTGGTGAGGTCTATACTGGCTGCCATGATGATCATCATAACTGGGGAGGTCTATAATGCCTTCCCTCAGGACAATGTATTCACTGAAATGGCAAAGAGGCTTAAGATTCCCACGAAAACCATGAAAATGATCTCTCAAAAAATTAAACCAGATCTTTTCACCAATTTTAGAGCGATGAGGGGCATAATTGCATTGAGAGTAGCGATGTTCTCTATAGCTTAGTATGTGGGAGATGTATTCATGTAACGTGGGTAATGCTGATGTGGTAATTATAACCCACATCACAAAAGAATAATATGTATAGTTATTAAAAAAAAATAAGACCAGCAATGATCTATTTTAAATCCAGGTCTATCAAGCATCGATGCATCCAATTTATCGAGGTATACATTTTTTTATCTTAAGTTTTTTACACATATAAAAAATTACAACTCAAGAAATTGGATCTCTCTTTGTGCTTGATAGATCCAGTTTTAGCATGGATCTATGTTGGTTTCATCATTTGGTCTTCTATGCTCTTGATGTTATTTGGTAAATATATCGTAAACCTGATTCAAGACAATTTCCCTAGATATGGTGGAAGTAGGATCCTTTCCACAAATATTGGAACTTTGTAGTACAATCAAATGCTATATAATCCCTCATTCCATCCTTAATTTTTTATCATCGTAGTTTATCCATTTAGGTGTGCACTATTTTCTGGGAATATGTAGCCCATTCCTATAGACCCATGTTGGTTATGTATCTTAGGTTAGTAGGAATTTGCAGCAGCGGAGACTATAAGAGAATATATGTATCTATCCTTATGGCTGAATACTGGCCTGCAAATATGCACTGGGTATAATAATGTGAATTACCAGTGAGTTTGAACCTTTTTTCCAATGTAATATGTTCAATGGACATGATTCAACTACATAATCCTTTGGTCACTAGTCAGTACTCGAATAAAGTTATGTTAAAGTTCATATTAATAGCCTTGATTCAACTGGTTGATGTTATGGTCTCATAGGCCTGTGTGGTTATGACTGGGATGTTGGAATCTTATTAGTGTATACAATTAAAAATATTATGTATTAGATATTCGTCAAAGTGCTCAATGCACCCATGATCTTGTTTGAGAGTTTACAAGCATCCTTTTTTTGTCCCTTGAGCAGGATTCAATGTCGTTAAATCATGGCTTCCCATGTGGTTGGTTATCCCTACATTTCTCCCAAGAGAGAACTCAAGTTTTCACTTCAATCCTTTTGGAATGGAAAGAGTAGTGCAACTGACTTGCAGAATGTAGCAAAGAATTTGAGAGCTACAACATGAAAGCAGATGGTTGATGCTGGTCTAACATACATCCCAAGCAACACGTTCTCCTACAATGATCAAGTCCTTCACACAACTACAATGGTTTGGGTTGTTTGTCCATTATATGGGTGGAATGGTGGCAAGATTGGATTCAACACTTACTTCTCAATGGCACACGAAAATTATAAGCTTCCTGCTATGGAGATGACCAACTGGTTTGATACAAACTAGTAAGTGCGACACTACAAATTCTAGCAGACTGTGAATATCAAGACTTTACTAAGTAGATTTTTGAAATTTTGTTTATTGAAAGGATTTAAACATAGATAAGCTTGTCCTTTCCAGCCACTACATAGTTCTATAGCTGGGACCAGAAATTAAATTCAAGTACTCTTCACACAAAGTTGTGGATGAATACAAATAGGTTAAAGAGGTTAGTATTATTCTTCATTTTACCACAATAACATTTAGATTTGAAGAAGGCTTTCTTATGGGTTTTTATTAGCTTATCGAAATGAAAAGCACCCACTTTTAAGTTTTTACTGTTTGACTGAGAAATATCCCTACATTTTCCACATTTCATTGGCATGAAAGTTATGGATGTTGGATTTTGTGAGATTGTAACCACTTTTATAATGTACAATTAATTCTTGTTTTTGGAGTGCATATTGGCATTGAGACTGCACCGGTCATCATAGGTCCTGCATCATACTTGTTGTTATCAAATCTTGCAAAGGGTGTTCCTAAAACATTTGAAATTCTATTTCTGCTTGATGCAATTCTTTCGGTATACAAGTAAGTTTTCATGTAGAAGCCTCCTTAAGTCACAGATTCCTGCACTTGATATTGTAAGTAATGGTACAATCTTACAAAAAATATTTTCTTTGTGTGATGGTTAATTTAGGGAGGTCTTAGTTGAGTTGAAGGAATCTGGGGAAACATGGATACAGATTGATGAACCCTTGCTTGTGATGGACCTTGATGCTCATCACCTCAATGCCTTCTCTAAAGCTTATTCTTTCTTAGAGGAAGTACTTGTTGGGAACAAATTGCTTGTAGAAACATACTTCGTTGATATTCCCGTTGAACACTATAGGTAAGGTGGCATCCTTTGCATCTATTTATGTAGATGATACCTCTCTTTTTATTTACAATATAAAAATGATACTACATTTCTCTTGAAAATAGGTAGATAGTACTTGAACTCCAAAAATCACATAGTTTAGCTTTAAGGATCTGAATTTTCTAATACTATGAAATATATTAGAATTTGAATTCCATTTAGATGTTTAAGTAGATAGTTCTAAAAATGTTTCCAGCAAATGGGGAATGAAGATACAAATTGAACAAAAAAAACCACATAGGAAACGGATGAGTATTGCTCAGGAATTTACAGTATCATTCACAATAATAATATTCTGTGTTACAATAGTTTACATAGGAAAAGAATCCGAATGCATTAGGTAGAAATTTGAATCTATATATTCAATATGATTGTATCTAACTAACCATCTAACTCAATGCAACTAAGTGTGGTAGGTGGGAAAAGGCGCCTACTCCACATGCACCCATGCATTAGCCATGCATAACTAGTGCTAGATAACTGATTGATATGTAACTGAAAGTAACTAGGGGCTAACTAATACTAACTATTTCCAACTCCACTTAAGTGATGGAGGTTGGTGTCGGGACTCCCAGTGGCTCCTAAAATGTAGGGATTTGTCTAGGAGGCACCCAAACTGATGCATGCACATGCAGTAAGTGGCAGTTAACTTCTAGTAGTGTTACCCACACTCCAGTGGCTGGTACATGTGGCCCCATTAGGCCAATTGGATCCAATGGTACTAGTGGACCCAATTAATTAATTAAGGTTCCAAAGTTAGGCTAAATAATCTAATAGACAATATGGTCAAGGGAGGATTAATAATCCTAACACCCCCCATGAATCCTAACTTGGAAAACTATGGTCCTTGGTAACAAGACTATAGGTCACCCAAATACAATCTATAATACATTAAAAAAATGCTTCTTAATACAACCGAGAAAACAGGGGAAAACCTCATGGGAACCCCCCCCCCTCCAAAATAGGTAGAAATACAAATTTTGAATAAAAACTTGTGAAAAATTTTGCTACTATTTGCAGCACTATGCAGCAACGGTATCTTGGTTCATCTGTGCAGGTGAACCCATTCATCCAAAAAACATTCTTATGTATGGAGGAATCTTCCTCTTTGGAAGAAGAATAATGTACTCAACTAAATCAAAAATATAAAGAGTTGCATGGTGAAAACTGGACCCATGTAGAGCAGCTGAAATCAACTGAAGAAAGAGTGAAAGTTCTTGAGAATTCCAACCATGTGAGGAAAAACAAAGAATTTGAAATATTTCATCCTTTAACATCAAACCATGAGTAGTAAAATCAGCCCCAAACGATTAGGATCAAGTGTCCAGGTGGATGTAGAATGTCTCCAACTTTACTAGTTCTATGAGGAGATGAGCATGTGATCAAATGGATAGGTGGAGAAACCCTAGGCATGTGGAGAGAAAATGCTTGAGCTCCATAGTATGATATAGCTCCTGACATAGGCCATGAAGAACCTCAGCAAATCAATATCTTATTATGTAGATGAGTGTTACATATAAAGGAAATCAAAACCGTTATCTACAATTAGATAACGAGATTATTAACTATATTTTACTAACTAATAACTGAAATAGTATTTACAATGTAATCCCGAAGGATTATTCAACAATTCCCCCTTAATCCAAAGGGACACCTGACATGCCAAGCTGCATTCTAAATTTTTCAAACTTTCAAGGCCCAATGCTTTAGTAAAGGTATCTGCAATTTGCTCTGAAGTAGGACAATGTGTCAGATGAATGGTTTTGGCCTCAACATGATGTCAAATCAAGTGATATTTGGTGTTGATATGTTTGGTTTGATCATGGAATTTTGGATTCTTGGCCAATTGAATTGCAGAAGTGTTGTCAACAAAGAGAGGCGTTGAAGTCATTTGTTTCTCCTGTAAGTCTTCAAGTATTTTACAAAGCCAAATGATTTCTTTTGTGTCTTGAGCTGCTGCAACATATTCGGATTCAGTTGTAGAATCAGCAGGAACAGATTGCTTTCGTGATCTCCATGTGATAGCTGCTGATCCAATGTTCATCAAATAACCTGAAGTAGAGACCCCATGCTCTTTATATCCATCAAAATCAAAATTTGAATAACCAGTGAGATGAAAGTCTGAAACTTTAGAATATTTGATGCCATAAGATTAAGTGCCATTTAAATATTTGAGAACTCACTTTACGGCATTCCAATGACCTTCACGGGGATGATGCATAAACCTCGAAAGTATTCCTACAGCAAAAGTTATGTCAGGACGAGTAGTAGTAAGATAAATTAAACTTCCAACAAGTTTCCTGTACTTTGTTGGATCTTCAAATGTGCTACCTTGATTTGAAGTAAGCTTTAGATTCTACTCCATTGGTGTTGAAATAGGATTACAATCCTGCATACCAAATTTGTTTAATAACTCTCCAACATATTTTTTCTGAGAAATGAAAATGTGCTTTGGTTTTTGATCTACTTCAATTCCTAAATAATAATGTAATAATCCCAAATCTGTCATATCAAAACCTTTTTCAACTCTCTTTTGATAGATACTATATAATCGTCATTATTTCCTATGATAAGCAAATCATCCACATAGACAACTAGATATACAACCGATCTTCCAACTTTCTTGACAAATAAAGTTGCATCATCTAGATTGAATTGCTTATAATTCAATTTGAGAAGATGCTCAATTAACTTTTCATACCAAGCTTGGGGTGCTTGCTTTAAACCATATAAAGATTTGACTAATTTGCATACCTTCTGTTCTTGACCTTTGATAGCAAAGCCTTCAGGCTGATCCATATACGCATCTTCTTTTAAGTCTCCATTCAAAAATGCAGTTTTAACATCGATGCGATGTATCTTCCATCCTTTTTGTGCTACTAATGAAAACAAAGTTTGAATGGTGCCCCATTTATCTGTAGGAGCAAATGTTTCTGTGTAATCAACACATTCTTTCTGTGCATACCCTTTTGCTACAAGTCTCGCTTTATGTTTGTCAAGTGAACCATCTTATTTATACTTATTTTTATATATCCACTTGCATCCAATCGGTTTGGTTCCAATTGGATGTTTCACCAACCTCCAAGTTCCATTTTTTATGAGAGCAGCATACTCTCTTTGCATTGCACTTTTCCATACATCACTATTTACTGCTTGTTGAAAAGATGCAGGTTCATCAAATGCATGAAAGTTTAATTCACAATCTAATGTTACAAAATCATCATACCTTTTAGGAAATGTCTTAGTCCGTATTGATCTACAAACTTCTTGTTGTTGTGGTGTTTGCTCTGTTTCTTGTTTAAGAGCAGGTTCTGCATTATCCATGATACTTAGTTTATCCATTCCATTAACAATATCATCAACTGTCTCATCTTCTGTTTCATCAACTTGTGCATTAGAATCATCAACTTGTGTATTAGAAGGAAATTCCAAAACTTGACCTTGAATTAGAACAGGAATCCCCCCTTCAAGATTTGGAAGTTCATTATCCATTTCATGATAGATTTTTTTTAAATGAATTCTATCAAGCTGAGCAAGTTGTTTATCAATAGTGAGTGCATCTTTCTCAAACTCAAGAAATATAACATCTCTAGAAACAATAAACTTCCTGTTATCTTCATCATACAACCTATAAGCTTTAGAAGTCTTAGAATATCCCCAAAAAATACACTTTCGACTTCTTGCTCCCAATTTATGTATTTGTTGCTCAAGAATCAAAGAATAACATGTGGAACCGAAAATTCTAAAATTCTTGACAGCTGGAAGATGATCATGCCACATTTCATAAGGTGTTTTGTTTTGTAGTGCAGCAGAAAGAAATCTATTCTTAATGTAGACAGCACAAAGAACTGCCTCTCCCCAAAACATTAACTTGACATTTTAAAAAAACATCATTGATCTTACCATATTCAAGAGTGTCCTGTTCATACGTTCTGCCACACCATTTTGCTGTGGATTATAAGGAACACTTTTTTGATGTTTAATACCATTCTCCTGCAAATATTTTTCAAACTCTTGAGATGTATATTCACCACAATTATCAGTTCGAAGGGTTCCAATATTGAGTTGAGCTTCATTTTTAATCCATAAGTGAAAATTTCTGAATGTATCAAAAGCTTGAGATTTTGCTTTTAATAAATAAACCCAATACATCCTCGTAAAGTCATCAATAAAATTCATGATATATTTGTTACCATTTTCTGATGGAACGGGCATGGGCCCACATAAATCTGAGTGAACAAGACCAAGATTCCTTGAAGCTCGAAACATAGAATCATTAAAAGGTTGTTTATTGTGCTTGCCTAAGATACAAGAATCACATTGGGATATTTGTCTTGGAATAGTAGGAAGCCCTTGAACTCCTTTCTCTTTCATAATCCTAATATTGTCATAACTAATATGACCAAATCTAGCATGCCACAATAAGATGGAAGATAAATTACTATTATGCTGAACCAAATTTGCAGAATTTTGTGAACTGGATGATGTACCATTCAACTTTAAAAGTTTGTTATCTTCCACTCCATTCATTACAACCACATTATCATAAGCTCTTCTAATTTCAAATGATACCATCAAACATATGTATCAAGTGATTTTGCTGTCTAATTTTCACAAGAGATATTAGATTTCTCTTCAATTGTGGAACATAAAGCACGTCAAAAAGTATATAATCAGCAAGTCCTGATAATTTCAATCTAACAGAACCAATTCCTGAAGGTTTTAACTGAGACGTATCTGCCAAATGTACTACCCCATCAATTTTATCACTAAAAGTTTCAAAGAAGTCTTTTCTAAATGTCATATGACATGTGGCTCCAGTATCCAATAACCAAGTATCATTCCATGAAAATGAAGTACTGAAATCTTCTTCAATTCCTAGATTACAATGTGCAACAACGTAATGTGCAGATTCAGGAGGGTTACCTTTATCATTTCCTTTATGTTGTAGTTTCTCTTTCTTGTTAAAAATTTTATCCCAAGAAGTTCTACAATAACTGGAAGTATGACCAGCTTTTCCACATCTATAACATTGTTTCTCTCCTTGATTAAATCTTCCCCCCCTTCCTCTGTACTTCCCTCTTTGTCCTCTACCTTGACCTATGCTTTTATTTTCATCCTTTGCAAATGGCCATGAAGAACCTCAGCAAATCAATCTTTTGATTTGTTTCCTTTCTGTGCAATACAAAAAGTTTCTTCATTGGATTTAGACTCCTTCCCAAATGCTTTCTCTCATTCTACAATTTTCTCAACAAGTGTTTCAAAGGTCATAGCTTTCATTTGGCCACTAGCTGGAAGTGATTCTAAATAATGAGTATATGTAGGATAAAGAGATTTAATAAATGCAGTAAGTTGAATGTCAAATTTTACACCAGTTGCATCAATATCATGGAAAATGGCTCTAATTTCATAAGCAAGTTTCATTGGATCATTATCTTTTAACTCTAAGTTAAATAACTTCATTAACAATTGTATGATTTCAAGATTAGAATGTGAATCATACAAATATTTTAGTTTCTTTAATGCTTCCCAAGCACTTTTTCTAGAAATTAAATGTCTACTTACTTCTTCACTTACAGAGGCAATAATCAAGGCATAAGCCTTCTTGTCCTTGCTTTTCCATAATGCTAACTCTTTAGCATTAGTAGGTGGCACTGGTGCACTTTTATCCACTTCATTTATTGGTTCTCCATCTTCCTTATCTTCTAAATTCTCATTTTTACAAATTCCATCGCACATATCATTAAAAATAAGGGTATTTTTAACTTTATGAAACCATTCCTAATAATTTTCTTTTCGAGATAAAATAACTCCAACAATTGAAATTAAACAATTCATTGAAATTTACTGTGTAGTAAATTTTTATGTACAAAATATAGTTTGATATATTCTTTTCCTTTTAGCCAATGCTCTTTAAAATCTTTTTATCTTCTAAAAATATTTCCCGAAAGGTTTAATATTTCAATTTAAAAAAACCTTGCACTCAAATATAAATGGTTGTTTAAAAAATTTTATTTTCTGAAAAGAACTCCCCAAATATTTGATAATTAATTTAAAGAAATCATTGCAAGAAAATATAAATGGCGGCTCTCTTCCTTTTCCTTTTTCTTTAAAAAAAAAAAAAAAAATCTTCAAAAGAATTACCGGAACAATTTACGTCCAGTCTCCTCTTAATGTGCAGTCTTTGTCTTTCTTCCACAATCTTTACTAAGTAGCTCTCATTTCTTCCTTTCTTGGTGATAGCTCCTTTGCTAGATCCTCCTTCACGGGCTCCTTCTTTCTCACCAATGCTTCACTGCCTTTGCTTTGATACCACTAACACAGGCCGTGAATAACCTCAACAAATCAATATCTTATTACGTAGACGAGTGTTACATATAAAGGAAATCAAAACCGTTATCTATAGTTAGATAACGAGATTATTAACTAGATTTTACTAACTAATGACTGAAATAGTATTTACAATGTAATCTTGAAGGATTATTCAATGCCTCCAACAATAACCAATAATTCACAAAATCTAATATCAGCAAACTCATAAGAGATAACTACCATCGAATCCTCAACAACAAATTTGAAGGAGACTTGCGGTGCTTGATTTGTCACACCAAAATTGATGAAAATAGTTACAAGCAATACTGAAAGCTCTCGTATCTTAAAACATAAACCACATATTATCATATCATAAAATAAATCAGATCCAAATAGGTTCATATCATATCCAAAACTGTTCTCCACCGAGACGGTAGATGCACATTTTCTCCTTCTTCAAAATTCATATTTTCGGTGCATGCAATCCTGTAGGAATTTACTGGAAGCTCTAGATTAATGAGAGTGAATGGATCACTCCTATAATCTGATATTATATCCATTGTATTATTTATTTGCACACCAGAAACATTATTATAGATAGAGAAATCAAATTCCTCTACCTTTTTGAAACAGTAACCCATAAACTATGCACAACATTTAAAGAATTACTCGAGAATTTTTGTAAAGAATAGAAGGAGTGTTTTTATTCAAAAAAACAGATTCAAATGTCTTATTTTGGATCATCCATGTGAGGATATGAGATATCATATATATCATACACTTCTGGAGTAGCAAGAGAAGGAGTCACTTCAAGGAGACTTTATTCCATTCGAATTGACTGTAGGGAAAAATATTCTTCTTCTTTGTCTTCAAAAATTTGATTTTCTATAGGAGAGGGCATGAAATCATCATGCTGGGATTTATCTAAACCTCTCTCAACATATAGGATTTTAGATTCATCTACCATATGAATTCTAGGCCCTCTTGATAGAGGGAAAGTGATGAAGGATTTCCTGGAAGAAACCATGTGGTTGGATGATCCAGAATCTGTCAAATAAGCCTTCGTCAGAGAGAGTCTTGCATGCAAGCATACCTCATCTTCTTCAGTATGCTCTTCATAATCACACATCTTTTCCCTCATGGGAGAAATTTTATTCTTATTGAGGAGAAATGAAATTTCATCAATTTCCTTCCTTGTGCAATGATATTCAAGATGGTACCCCTTTTCACAATAGGGACATAACTTATTTTCAAACTTCTTCCTCTGCTTAGAGCCGAAGGCTCCTTTAGAAGTTTGCTGATTTTGTTTAGGATTTGAATCAGCTTATTTTGGATCCTTCTTCTTTGATTTCTCCTTTGCTTGTGCTTTGGAAGAGTCAGTAACTAGGAGAGCTTGATCTTTAGAGGTCTTGATGTCTCCCATTCGAATAAACTTGTCTTGCCCCTTGATTAAGGACTCATAAAAATAATCTAATGAAGGAATTTTCCGATCAGGAAAGATTTCCCACTTGGAATGAAATATGGAAACAAATACAGAATACTCAGACCCTAGTTTGCTGAGTATGGAAAGGAAATTCTTCTCATCCTTTTGCTCTATTTGACACTGTCTACATTGAAGTACTAGAGACTTGAATTTAGTAAATAATTGCTCAATAATATCGAAACTATTGGGAGGTAAAGCTACCAATTCATTGTCTAGAATGTGTCCCCGAATCTCATCTTGTTTGTAAAATAAGATATCAAGCTTCTTCAAGGATTCTTTGGGAGTACTCAATCCTTCTAGGTGGAAGAATATATCTCTGGATATATAAGTACATAAGTACCCGAATCCTTCATCACAATGGTTCATAAACTTGTTCCTTTCAACTGGATGATGGGGCTCAGGATCCCACCCATGTATGATCCTGTGGTATCCATTCTTGTGCTAGGGTAGCTACATATCAATCCTCTAATCAAAATAATTGGAAGTTGTGAGGATCCATGGTGTAGGAGATTTAGAATCCATAATTGCTTCGGCTGAAAGATTACAAAAACTTCACACAAACTATGTAGGTGTATAATTTCACTGAACAACACACTAAAGCATTTCAACTATTAGAATCATGCTTTTCCTCTCAAAATGAACATGTTTTCAGGGTCTGTCATGCCCTCTCCGTTGCTCTGAATAAATCCAAAGATAGCAAATCATCATAGGGGACTTCTGTGGAAACCCAGTTTCTTCTGGTGTTCAATGGGTAGAAACAAGCATGAAACCTTCTTGAGAAGGATCTGATACCATATTAAAATTTGAATTCCATTTATATATTCCAGCAGATAGTTATAATTATGTTTGCAACAAATGGAGAATGAAGATACAAACTGAACAAAAAAAACCACACATGAAACTGATGAGTATTGCTCAGGAATTTACAGTATCATTCATAATAATAATATCTGGTGTTACAATAGTTTACATAGGAAAATAATTCGAATCCATTAGGTAGAAATTAGAATCTACCCACTCGATGTGATTGTATCTAACTAACCATCTAATTCATGGTGTCTCAATCAATATCAGAGTCCAACAAATCAACTCCCAGATGTCCAACCAACTCAATCAATCAATGACAACTAGTTAACTCAATGCAACTGAGTGTGGTAGGTGGGAAAAGGAACCTACTCTACATGAAACCATGCATTAGCCATACATAACTAGCAGTAGATAACTGATTGATATCTATCTAAAAGTAATAGGGGGATAACTAAGAGTAACTAGTTCCAACTCCACCTAACTGATGGAGGTTGGTGTCGGGACTCCCAGTGGCTCCTAAAATGTAGGGATTGGTCTAGGAGGTGCCCAAACTTATGCATGCACATGAATTAACTGGGAGTTAACCTCTAGCAGTGTTCCCCACACTCTAGTGACTGGTACATGTGGCCCCATTAGGCCAAGTGGACCCAATGGTACTAGTGGACCCAATTAATTAATTAAGGTTCCTAAGTCAGGATAAATAGTCTAATAGACAGTATGGTCAAGGGAGATTTAATAATCCTAACAAAATACACTAGGTGCATCATCATTTATTTTCTCAAAAATAGTTAGATATTACTTGAATTCCAAAAGTCGGAGTGTGGTTTTCAGAATCTAAATTTTCTAATACTGTGAGATATACCATTTAACTCAGTATCATCATGTGTTTAAAGGATATATCTGCTATTGGGTTGGATATAGTACGAGAAACTCAAACACTCATCCTTGTCAAAACTATTGGTTTTCCTGGAGACAAATACCTTTTTGCTGGAGTAATTGATGGAAGAAACATATGGGATAATGATTTGGCACAATCGTTTAGCATTTTAAAGGATCTTAAAATAACTATTGGTAAAGGTATGTGTGAAATATGCACACTATCTTCCTCTTGCTTGAGGTGCTCTTAGACTAAGAAATTGCATATGATTTCCTATTTAAGCTGAGAATACCATCTGTTTGCATTGTAGGAAAAATAGTTGTCTCCACCTCTTGTTCTCTTCTCCATATGGCTGTGGATTTAGTAAATGAGACAAAACTTGATAATGATATTAAGTCCTGGCTTGCATTTTGCTGCAAAAAAAGTAGTTGAAGTAGTAACTTTCTCAAAAGCATTGATTGGCCAACCAGATCAGGTAAAATTCTTGACACTTTTGGAACTTGCATAGCATTGATTACTGTTAGAATTATTTGTGAAGATAGCGTTATTGCGATTACAAGCTGGAATACATTTCCTATACGATGAAAACCATGGCCTAGGGCGTAACTATAGTCTATGTTTTTAAAGTTTTGAACTCAAGGGTTGGTTGTTACTTGCATATAGAATCTACCCTTTTTCCATCTAAGCATTGTTTTCATACTAATATTTTTGTATTCTAGAACATTTTACTCAAAAATCTAAGTCTATCTAAACATAGTCATTTTTTTGTAGGCATATTTTGTTGCTAATGCAGCAGCTATATATTCAAGAAATACCTCTCCTAAAGTGAACAATAAGGCATTGCAAAATGTTGTATGCTGACAAATGCTCTGTTCCTAGTGTTTGGTTTATTATCTTCAATTTTTTAATTATATTGTTTCCTTTTTCTCTAGCTATATTATACTTATTAATATAGAAAGTCTACATAGTACAAACAATAAGCCCCTTCTCTAATGAACTAAAAGGATATTTTCAGATCTTATGAGTGCATTACCTTCAACATTCTATAGATGGCTAATTTCCAACCATTATGTACAATGTTTTAAGTGGTATGTTGAAATTATAGCTTGAAGCTCTAAAAGGTACTGATCATCGGCGAGCTACACCTGTCATTGCTCGTTTATATGAACAACAAAAAAAATTGAACCTCCCAATTCTTCCAACAACCAAAATCGGGTCCTTTCCTCAGACAGTAGAACTTTGCAGAGTTCTTCGTGAATACAAATCAAACAAGTATGTTATATTGGACAGATGACAATTTGTAAAATATATTGTATAAGGCTTAGATCAAACAATTATGTTTCACTAATAGTTTTCCCATTGTCTATCAAAATGCATGTCTAAGATGGTATAATTTTTTAATTTGTAACAGGATTTAAAAGCATATTACATTCAATCCATTCAGTAGGAAATTGCAAAAGTGGCTAAAATGTAGGAAGATCTCGACATTGATTTTCTTATGCATGGTGAACCCGAGGTGGCTTCTGCATTGATGTGGGTGAAACCATCAACGCTAATTATGATGGAAGCTAATTATTTTTATTATCTATTTCTATACAGAAATGACATGGTAGAATATTTTGGGGAACAATTTCAAGGATTTGCACTCACAGTAAATGGATGGGTATAGTCTTATGGTTCTCATTGTGTGAAGCCACCGATTATTTATGGATATGTCAGCCGACCAAAACCAATGACTGGTTTTTGGTCAAAGTATTCCTATAGTTTGAATTCCCGCCCTATGAAGGGTATGCTTACAAGACCTGTGACCATTCGGAATTGGTCCTTTGTAAGAGATGATCAACCCAGGTAAGGGTGACCAACTCTTCACCACAGTTGCTAGATATTGTTCTAGTTGAATCTCCACTTCTGATACCTAGTTCAATTTTCCCCTGTATTGAATTATTAGACCCTGATTTCATCCTTTTGATTCAAGTTCTTTATATATGTCTCGTAGCTTGAAACACGGCATAGAAATTGAACTACCATCAAAGAGGAGGTTGAAGATTTGGAGGCATCTATTATTCAGGTATTCCTTTGCAATTTCTCAATCTAAAATATTTCCAAATTGTTTATTTACTATGTAGTGATATTCTATTTAAATTCATTGTTATATATCACCGAAATATAATCATTCTACATTTCGAGGTGATCCAAAATGATGAGGCCCACCTTAAGGGAAGGGCTACCTTTGCGCAAGGAAGAACAGGGTCTCTACCTGGAATGGTTTTTTCATGGTTTTCGCATCACCAACTATGGCTTAAAGGATACTACTCAAGTTTGTTTAAATTTATAAGATTCCCTCTTTCATCACTATCTGTAGTGCACAATCATAAATGTGCAATTAGTGGCATGAGTTGAACTGATGTTGGATTCTTTCAGAATTTAACCATTCTTGCAATAGCAATTCTCCTTTCCCTCCTGATATGGTATTTGTTTGTGCATATCCACACCCACATGTGTTACTTAAACTTCAACAACATCATTCATTCCATCATTGATATGGATGTCGATGTCATTACCATTGAGAATTCCCAGTATGATGACAAATTACTGAGAGTTTTCCAGGCGGGGGTGAAATATGGGGCTGAAATCGGTCCTGGAGTTTATGACATACACTCTCCTCACATTCTAGACACTGAAGAAATTGCAGACCATATCTGCAAGGTACTTCCATGGANCGGGTGTGAAATATGGGGCTGAAATCGGTCCTGGAGTTTATGACATACACTCTCCTCACATTCTAGACACTGAAGAAATTGCAGACCATATCTGCAAGGTACTTCCATGGAGAACATACAAAACCAGATTTACCATTCTCACATACAGGAAATTTGACATAATTCTGAAAATTTAGTGCAGAGAACAACAATCGTTTGGTTTCTCTCTTGACATATCATTCATTTATTCACAACCTATTTCAAATAAGGTTGCACATAACATACTCATAAATCACATTAAATGTATGCAAACTAGAATCCTGATCACCTTGTTGTTTGTTGATAGAACAAACTCTTGTAGGTTTCCCTTTCTCATTTACTTTTCTTTTCTTGTACTTTCATATGTCTCATTTGATCTTTACAATTTAGGATTTATCTTGGCACTCCCATAGTCGATGTTAATTGGTTGTATCTTCTATTCATGTTGACTATTTCTTTGGGAATTTGTGGACATTAATAACATTCATTAGAGGAAATTTCAACTCAAAATGGGCCTCCTAAAAAGAATTAATAAAATAATAGTTAAAATAATAAAATAATATTTATTAATTTTGGAGGAAGAAAAGAAAAAAACTACTTTTTTGTTTGTATTTTTGACATATATCCCCGTTTTTTTACTTAAATTTCGATTAGGAGAGCTCCTTGGATGCGGAATTAAATTCTACATCCAACACATACCCACTTGGCATACTTTTGATGGACCCTGCTACCCCAAAAAGAAGAAATACCTGAAAAATGTGATGATGACATCATCATCATGTTTTTCAGGTATTTCTTATTTTTGGGGCAGTGGAGTCTGTCAAAAGTATGTCGAGTGGGTACGCGTTGGATGCGGAATTAAATTCCGCATCCAATGAGCTCTCCCGATCGAAATTTGAGTAAAAACATGGGGAGATATGTCAAAAATACAAACAAAAAAACTATTTTTTTTATGATACCTATCCCCAATTTTATATTGAAAAAGTGTTTAAGACCTATATGGTATTTCAAATTTAAAGCAATTTCATGGGCTAACACATGATGACATGGAATTTGAATCAAAGTTAAAAGGTCCATTTTGAGTTGAAATTTCCTCTAATGATCTTATTTGATCTTATTTGTCTTGTCCTCACTATGTCCTCAGTATATAGGTTGTCAGTTCCTGTTAAGGCCACTTATTTCTCAGTTTCTGCAAATTTGTATTACATTCATCCATGTGTATATTTTTTATTTTATTGATCTCAATGTATGTAAGCTGCTTCTTTTTTTTGTAATTGGGAAGGGTTGATGAAATCATACAAAGAGATGCACTAAGGGACCCCTCAATAGGAGACAGACACATACTGGGAATGGTCATTACAACAAATCACTTAACAAACTTCAATATCCTCCTCATTGGATCAACTAGGATTTTATATCCCACATCCCTTCTTAGGTTAATGTGTCAATCACTAGTACAAATTTTCTTCTGTCATTGAAGTATGGACATAATGCCAACTAAAACCCTCCGACATCTCTCTTTCCTTAAAGCCTGATCTCTCTATGGATGGAATTCTAGAAATATTTAGATTGTCTGATTTATAATATATCTATTTAGGAAAATAGGAAACTAAAATCTCTATAAAAACAACAATATGAAATCTATTGGAGATTGAAACACACCCCACTGGAGAAAGTAATTGCAAGTTCACAGATTTGAAACTCAAGTCACATCACTGTTTATTACTCTTCAAAATAGGATATTCATGTAAGCATCAAACTCTACCATTCACCCACTATCTCTACTAGGAAAAATTTATAGAATAAAACCTATACCCGTGCCTTCTCCCTTATAGATTATTAAGGTACAACAAATCTGGTCACATGCACAACAGAGTCTTGACCGAAATAAACCTAAGTATTAGATTTATTCCCATCCTTGGGATTATCTATCTCAAACTGCATGGAAGATCTATCCCTAGTAAATTGTACCCACTAGGAGATAGTGCAAGTGTGCATGCATTCCTCATCTATTCTTCGATCCTCCCCACATGCAAAGTACCCTAATTAACTATGCATGTGACTACTAATTAAAGAAAACTTAGAAATAGAGCTGAACAACTAACTATGAAACATCATATAACTAGGGCAGGACTGATGATAACACGTGCCACTCTCTATTTCTTGGTTCTCCGTAAATGCCCCTGCACCCTCAAGACCCCTGAACGGAGCTGCTACAGAAGGAACTCTTCTACTACTGTCATTAAGGCTTCTGTACAGACTGTTGTATGGGATCTCTGATTGAGTATGATCTCTAAACATTCCCATATCATCTATTCTTAGTACTTCCTTCAATGGATCTATGTTGGATACTTTCCAAGGTACTAAAAACCCTACAACTTTATGGTGTTAACAATTCAAAGCATAGGGTTAGAACGAAGTATCCTGATAGTTATGCTAACTACTCAAAGCAGGAAGGGCTTCAATTTGATAGATAGTTGAAACACCCCTTATAATTAATACCTCAAGAACATCTTATATTCCTCATTATGTTAATTTAAGTCAAGGTATGTAAATGAAATGACTCTCAACAAGGGTCAAGGATGCTAGTGTAGGGGATGCTAGACTAGCAATTCTCTGCTCATGAAGATAAATACATAGGCTTCATCAAGTAAATGTGTTGCAAACTTTCATGCCGGTGTTTTATGCTCACAGTTTCAAGACATTTTTAAAATGTATTTTATTCCTCAATGGTTTTGGTATTAAGCCTCATGGTTTGTAATTGCATCTATTTGAAGACATAATGATTGCACCTTTTAGAGCATGATTTCTATTTTAAAGTTCATTTCTTAGTTTAATTTTTTTTCATTTCCATTACAGATATTTTATTAGCTTTCTAAAGCATTTGCAAGATATAATGGGGATCATGCCAGTGATTACTACTGATAAAATTGCATTGACTGAGAAAAAGATGGACATGACACTAGGTAGTGTGCATAATTCACAGATTATGTTGTGTTGAGCCTATCCAATTTGAAGGTAATCAATTGACGTGTTGTTCAATGTTGGAAGTTATTTGGGAAAATGCAGATGTCAAAGAAAACCAGTCAAAATACAAGGAAGGAGCAAACTCTGGTAGGTACCAACATCGTGTTTGTGATGGTTTTATCATGTGAAATTTATGATGATGTTTTAAATTGGCTTCAACTACTGAGAACCTATGGAATCTTGCAGAATAAGATCCATCTTGCATTTGCTAACGAGAATGGTTCCACAAAAACTGCTTCCAAGGCCCCTATCCAACAATATGTGGCAGCCCTGTCATCAGCACTAAGACAGGTACAAGGAGAGATATAAGTTCATTTATTATTAAATTCTTTATATATCCTGTCAAACTTTTTGTTATTAATTTATTAAATGTAGTGATGAGAGATTGTGTGTCTTGTTGCAGGGCAAGCTTGCAGAGTTGAGGTCTAGAAATGGAGCTAATCAGCTTGCAGCAGTAAAATAAGAAGCAAGGAGAGCAGCAGTTACACCCACAAGTAAAATACATGGTCCATGGAAGAAAAGAAGGTATTGCATTCTACATACAGTGTCTTATGACAAGCTTGCTTTATTATGTTAATCTAAATGAATTTTTATCCCATAGGTAATATTCTATTTGCCTAGAAGTACTAGTAGATGGGAAGTCTATGAACATTGTGACACATATTTTAAATTAAAGTTGGAATATGATTAATTTTCCACTTAATCACAACACAACAACCTAATCATACTACAACAACATCAAATTAACATACTTTCTTGAAGAATTCCTAGAAATTTTTATGCAGTACCTTTTGGAACTTGAGCTAGCTAGAGAAACAAGGTAGTTTGCCACATTTCTTGACATGAGTTGTTTTGTATGCCATGAAATAAGAAACTATAGTCTACATAAAAGCTAACCATGTTCTGGATCAATTTTTGGATTTATTCTGGATGTTAAATGACTTGTAGTTGTTGGATGTTTGAGGTGAACTTTATTTGCATGTTTGGGGACTAAACTATTGGAAAAAGATTAACGCTTCATTCATTTTCTTTGAAATTTAATGTGGTTTCTCATTTCCTTTGAAGTTGTACTAGAAGTGGAAAGGATAAATCCTATTCTTCCTTTGGTCATCTGGTATAGGAACTCAAATCCTTAATTGATGCATTGTTATAACATTTGGTGAAGATTTCCATGCTAGTTATGGCTTCTTAAGTGCCATATGGTATTCATATGACTTTTGGTAGCTATAATACCCTCCCATTAGAAGCCTTGACAGGATCATGAATATACTATTACCGAAAACAAAATCTCCAGTCCAGGGGAAATAGACTCTTTGTTGACAAGTGTTGAAGCTGGTGATTCCAGATATGGCTTCTAATGCACATGCTCTTCATCCAGTTTTCAAATCCTCAATACCTTCCTGTTAGAGGCCTCAATGGGATCTAAAACAAAAACACCCAGGAGATGTATTTTTTCTCCTAGATTTTTTTGTGACTAATTATTTAGTCTCAAGATTGACATGATGACTTCCATTATACTTGGGTTATATAGGTGGATGCTACTGTTATTGGTTTTTCTCTATTTCATTCTCAGTATTGAGCAAGTCTATGATCAATGTGGTAGTATGTTTTGAATTCAAGTTTGGAAGTTGATTGATTGTCGAGTGAATCACAACACAACAACCTAATGAAAGGTTATATGCAGTAACTTTGGGAACTTGACCTACCTGGAGAAACAAGGTGGGTTTGTCACATTTGTCAGAGTGAGCTATTATGTATGGCATGAAAACTGGTCATATTCTACATCAAATTTTGGATGTTCGAGGTGAACTTAATTTGCAAGTATGGGAACTGAATTAATTTGTATGTCCTAGTACCTTTTGGAACTTTAGTTGTTCGGTATGGCATGAATGCTTGCCATTTTATGCATTCATTAGAGGAAATTTGAGGTCTGAAATGGGCCTCCTAAGGAAAATAATAAAGTAATAGTTAAAATAATAAAATAATACTTATTAATTTTAGAGGAATAATGAAAAAAACTACTTTTTGTGTTCATTTTTTCGACATATATCCCTGTGTTTTTACTCAAATTCTGAGTGGGAGATCTTGTTGGATGTGTAATTTAATTCTTCATCCAACTATTACCCACACTACATACTTTTGATAGACCCTGCTACCCAAAAAACAAGAAATACCTGAAAAAATGTGATGATGACATCATCATCACATGTTTTCAGGTATTTCTTGTTTTTTGGGTAGCAGGGCCCATCAAAAGTATGTAGTTTGGGTACTCGTTGGATTCAGAATTAAATTATGCATCCAACGAACTCTCCTGCTCAGAATGTGAGTAAAAACACAGGGAGATATGTCAAAAATATGAAGAAAAAAAAGTAGTTTTCTTTTATGACAAATATGTCAATTCAACCATTATGTTTGACTCATTTTATTGAAATTCTATTGGTTCTTGAATTCCAACTCACAAAATTTATTGTTGGTGCATTTTCTTATAAGGCCCATTTTAGACCCCAAATTTCCTCTAATGGACTTTTCAGTCTGGCATGAAAGTTGGCCATTTTCTGCATTGACTTTTGGATTTATTCTGGATGGTAAAAGTACTTGAAGTTGTTGGATGTTTGATCCTTTTGAGGTGAAATTAATTTTCATGTATGGGGAATGAATTATTGGAAATATTTTCACTTTTTTTTCAAGTTTTTGGAAGGAAACATTGTTTCTCATTTCCTTCAAAGTTATACTGGAAAGGAGAAATTATGTTTTTTCTTCAGTCTTCTGGCATAGGAACTCCATTACATGATTGATTCATTGTTCCAATGATTGTTGAAAATTTCCATGCCAGTTATGGCCTAAGTTCTTAGGCTTATAATATTCAGGCAACTTTTGAAAGTTGTAATAGGGCCTGTTATTAGAAAACTTGACAGGATCATAAATATGCTATACACTAAAAACATAATCTTGACTCCAGGGGGAGTTCGTCACTGTGTTGAAAAGTGTTAAAGTTAGTGATTCCAGTTATGGATTCTAATCCATATGATTTTGATATAGTTCTGGAAGCCTCAATACCTTCCCGCTAGAGGATTTAACTGGATCTAAAACAAAAAATCCAGGAGAGGGATAATTTTTGTGACTTAACTTCATTTGATCTTAAGATAAAATGATGTCATCCATTATACTTGGGTTATATAGGTGGAATTTGTGTTATTGATTTTTCCCTATTTCCTTATCAACATTGAGCATATCTTTGATGTTGCAATATTGTTTCTAAAAGAGGTCAACAAATCTATAGCCATGATGTTCAAGTCATGGAATTCTATTACACCACTATATGTATTGTTTGATCTGTGTGTTATGATATAAGTAGTTGAACAGGGATGTACTTAACAATTTAGCTATGAAATTGCAGACAGAGACTGTGGTGCTCAAAGTTGTCAGCACTTTTTTCCAGTTCTCCACCTGTCACTTCAAGAATAAATAGAACTTCATTCTAAGTTGTTGAAGGTGTAGAGTTTTCACCATTGGACATTGTTCATTATACAAATGGTCTCTCACAGGAAGAATGGTATTGTAGAGAGAAAATTTTGTTTTGGTTTTTGCAACAAGGGTGATCTATGCAAGACTATTAGATGCTAAGAAGAAAAGCAAATAAATGCTACTCAACCTTTTCGTTTGGATGCCTTTAGATTCTTGGTCATTTGGATGGCTTGTTTGCCTCTATGTGTGTTGATTAATGTAGTCATTATTTGTGCTACAAATATTTTTGCACCATGTTGTATCAGGGGGGATTTTATCTTTGCAGACAGACTCAATATTTTTCATGGTTCTTGGTTTTCCTAGATTGGGGAGTGGTTTTGTATATTGGAATCCAGGGCTGCAACCCAACTGTAGTATTCAGTTGTACTATGCAATTCTTAGTATAAGAATATGAGCTAATGTGCTGAACTCCAGACTTGGAGACTATTGCTTTAATAGGTA
Organism: Pseudotsuga menziesii; assembly: GCA_001517045.1. NCBI lineage: Eukaryota > Viridiplantae > Streptophyta > Pinopsida > Pinales > Pinaceae > Pseudotsuga > Pseudotsuga menziesii. Next base: position 327,343 of record LPNX010939983.1, read on the forward strand.
GAAAAGTGGCCAAATATTCTGAATATTTATGTTAATGTGTTTTCTCCCTTTTCAGAGGCTTACCCTCTCCCATGGCATGCTTGCATGGAAAATAGTAAACAAGAAAAGAAGATGATTATTCATAACTTTATGTGTTGTTTGAAAGTGAATTTCCAAATTACATCGAGAATTCATTATGGTCATCCATTTTTTTGAGGTGATGGATTTCTTTTTGTAATTTAGATAATTTACTGCATCCATTATCCACGTAAAATTATCCTTGTAACTTCACAGAAAATGGTAAGATTTTTAATCGCTTTGTCCTTTATTTTTAATGTCATTCTTTGGTGTCTTACAATATTATTAGTGTACCAGATTTTATAGGGTTAGGACATAGGCAACTAGTTTTCCTAGAAATCAAGTCTGTTAGGATTTGTGAAAACTTGAAAGACGAGTAATGTAAAGCCAAGGCCAGACTATCTCAGTACGATGATTATCTGTTTAATAGTATTGCTTGTTATAATTTGTCACTAGATTTTCATTATGTTATTCTCTTTGATTTTGTTGCTTTCTCTTGTTATGTTTGGCATATAAAATCATTTTTTTAACACTCTTTTATTTTGGTTTAGGAGTGGGCCTTTAACCACACAGAGTAGCCAACCATTCTATGTTGTTTCATCCACCAAGGTATGTAGTAAGTTATTGCATGAGAACCTACTTGTGCTTAGAACATATTTTAACAATTTATTTGTCATGTAGGTCAATGCACCTATAAAGAAACTACCACAAACACTTGATTCTCTTTTTGAAAACATGAAGGAGAAAAGGATGAGGGCATAACAAGATGAAACAAGAGGTAGACAAATGAGCTATGTTATTCAACAAAGAAACTTTGGAGGTCGAAAAAGTAACTTTTTTGGTTACCAAAGAAATTTCATGGGACGACAAAGATCGAATTAATCTAGAGTGGCATCAATTGTACTAATAACATCCCTTTGAAATGAAGTGGATGCTAAATTGGTTGTGTGGTGTTCCTGGTCCATGCTAGACCCTATGCTAGCAAACGATAAGAAGGAGATGTGTTAAGTGGCACAAAATGATAACTGCAAAGTCTCAGGCCTTCCAAGATTAATCATATGGTATTTTGAGACTTTTTTTGTTCAAAAATCTATTTGTTTTATAGGTATTTTCTAGACTGATTTTTTTTACAAAAGTATTCTTTGTCAGTGAACAAAGCTATTTGTTAAAAGATTGTGTCAGTATTTGTATTGTGTAGATTTACTAGTAAAGCATTCATTACAGGAAACCTAAAATCGCACAAACAAATTGTTGGTGATTCATATACCACCTATTTTTAACATTGTACAAACGATTGATACAAAACTGTAGGCTTAAAATTCTTCATGATCTATAGATGACATCAAATTCTTTGCTCATCATACACCTTGGTGCAAGGTTCAACAATAGAGTTCATGACATTCCTTTTGGAATATATAGGTCAAAGATATGATTCCATGCTAGAATTATTTATGTATTGAGTACTTAAAATAGGGATCATAAAACCAGTGAAACATTCAAATCTATGATTGCTCTTGTCTGATTTGGTGCATTATAGAATAGTTTGGTTATAGTTGTGCATATTCCATTTCTTGGCCGGATTTTTCGTTGTTTATTGGCAATTGACAAGGTCCATTAATACTACCACTAATGGGATAGTTGTCAATTATAAGTGTTTTATATACATTTTCAAACCATGCTTGCGTAATTGCAACTTTTATCTTTTTGTTTTAGTTTAAATATTTTAATTCTATATCGAGTTTTGTTCTACTTTTCCTGGTTTTTTGGTTGGTAGCATTTTTTCAAACCATGTTGTTTTCCTATTTGAAACTTTTCTCTTTTCTATGCAGATTAAATACTCTTTTCTTAGTTTTAGATCTTTTTAAGAGTAAGATTCTTGGAATTAGTGTGACTTTTCTTTAGGGTGTTTAGATCTTCTTAAGTGTAGGATTCTTGAGTAACAATCATTTCTCCAAACACTTAAACTATATCCAATATACTTTTTTAAATTTATTTGCAAACCACAAACCCACTGATTCATTTCTTCGAACAATTAAGCTATATCCAATATACTTTTTTAGATTTACTTCCAAACGATAAACCCACTGATTTTATCAATACTGTAGTGCTCTTCCTAACCGGTAGAGCACTGGGTCCATTTCTCTCATGTTCTCTATCTTAAGCTCATTCTGAGTTAGTTTTAATAAAATCAAGAAATTTTAATCATTTTACAGGTTCATATCCTTCTCTATTCTATTAGTTTTATAAACATATGAATGTATGAATATGAACTGTAAACATGTATATGTAGAAATAAACTTCATGAATTTTTGTAACTTAGACAAAAATACCTGGAATTCGATTATAGTGGATCCAACAGTTTTCTGTAGACCTTGTAGGCTCCTTCCTCTTCCATCTTTCTAGCTTTCCATCCAAGCCTTGATTAACAAAATGATGTGCCACCCTGCTGACCAGCTCTCATCATGTGCTGGCCCTAGGAAACCCATGGGTTTCCTAGCCCTCGAGCCCACAGACCAATAATACCGAGAGCAGCTTCCTCTCCATTCTTTATCTTCTCAGTAATTTACAGATATTCTCCTCCTTGAGTTATCCCCCTCCTCAAGTTTATCCTCCTGTCATTTTCCACTGATGCAGAGTTTAATTTCCCCCAAACAAAATCCTCCTTCTCCACGGCCTTTTTCCCCAAAACACTTCCTTCCTCCCCCTCCAGTTATCGATGCTAGTCCCCTCTTATAATCATGAATATTCATTTATTTATTCAATTGTCCTTATCTTGTGCATCCCAATAATTAGGGTTACTTAATTTGAATTGAATAAGTTGGTTGTCAAGCATTTATTAATTCTTGAAATGTTCACCATTGGTCCCTCACGGGATGGTGGTTTAATAGCTATTCCTACTCAAATCAATTATGTGGAATAAAATAATAATTTAGTACTTATCTTGTGTACAGGTGAGTATCAGAATCTGATGTTTGTAATCATGTTTAATAAGTAGTATTATAAAATCAATCATGTCATATCTTGATGATCATATTTCATAGTTCAATATACACGTTTAACCTACATGGAATGATTTGGTCTATTTAATTAATTTGTATTCTAGTTATTTCCTCTTGGATTTAATTGAACAATTGACTACGTTTACCACAAGAGCATAATAATAACAACAATAATAATATTAATTGTTTAATTAAATAATTGACTATGGTTAACACAAGATCTTAACAATAGTCATAATAATAATAATAATAGAAATAATTGTCTAAATAAACTATCGGTTATGTTTACCACAAGAGGCACTATAATAATAATAATAATAATAATAATAATAATAATAATAATAATGATAATGATAATATTAATACCATTAATAATAATTATAATTAGAGACATTTTATAGTTGTTTGTTTTTAACGACAAGTATCATAGTCATGAGCATGTTATCCCTAGATTCATAATCAAAGCACCCTTAAGGGTTTAAACAACCCTAAAAATATTGTTAATGTAAATGAACAATGTTTAAGTCTACGCACGACAACTTTCTGAGGATTATTCTAATTTACGACACTTGATCACTTATGTATTACAGTGTTCACTTATCATTAATGAATATGTTAACTTAAAGTTCATTATTTCATTAATATATTTACCTATGAAAACGTATACCATTAGTGATCGTTTTAAGTATTGGTATGTTGATATTGGTATACGTGTGCAAAGTGTGCATGCGTGGCCAGTGCATGCATAGATCATACACGTACTATAAGAAAACATCATATATCCTATATATAATAATAATAATAGTAATAATATTAACAAAATAATAATGATTCACATAGATAGGACATTCCTGGATACAAGACATAACGATCGCAAATACCTAACTGAATTAACACACAAACATGTAATCTTTTCATCATCATCAATCATTAATTATTAATGAATTAAGTTATAACATCATTATATTTTTAGATTCATTACTCAATGAGTTATTTTCAAGGAAGAGACACCTACTACTACTAATATTGGTGTCGTAGATCCCCCCTAAACCAACACAGTACTAGCTATAACATCCTCCCATCCTGACCTACGTCCACACCCTCCCTATCCTTCCTCTGCTAGTATAGAAGTGGATGTCGACTTCACCAACCTGACCACATAAGAACCTGAGAGCGATAGCGTCGGCTGAACAGTAGACCTAGCCTCTTCTAGCAGGCATCTAACCGTCTTCATCAAAACAACATGGGGAGCATGTCTCAGCACGGCCCTCGCACGACCTCGGGTACCCGACCGTCGTCATCACAACAACATGGGGAGCGTGTCTCAGCACCGCCCTCCCACGACCTCGGGTATCATAAAAACATAGGGTGGAACACATCCATCCGTCTCAACATCCTGGGTCTATATACCCTATCAAAAACATACTTTGTTGCTATCGATATTATTGGTCTGTGTCATCATATCATCAATTTTGGTAATCAAGGCTCTTCTGCAGAAATAGGTACTCTACCACACTTCATATAAAGTATCCATTTATTACATAGCCCGTGTGTCCTGCATATTAGTACTTTGAAAACATACATTCATAATAATATCTCCATTCAATCATCAGTTGGTGCATATTATCAACAACATTTCCTTTCATTGTATAACTCATTAAATTGATCACATCATGGGTCGATATCCATGTACCACATTATATATATATATTACATTTATCAATGATGACAATTAAACATACACTGTCTTTATGAACAAAGGAATATCATGATAACTATAACATAGTGACCTCATAAACATAATCATAACATCACAATCAATGTATCAATAGTAACATCTTAGACATAGTAGCAACATCTATCATAAATATGGTTTACTCAGTCAAACCGGGTCCAACATTTACTAAGAAAATAAAATGCAACATGTTGATATGTCTAGTCAGATATGGGGCACTACATACACACCCTTTAGGAAACTTTGTCCCGAAGTTACTATTATGCATGATTATAAGAACATATTATTATGCAAATATATGTGGCTTGCAACTAGAAGTCATTGGTGACGGGGTCCCACTTGGACCTTTACCTTGATACATATGAAGATGTTATTTAAGTTTTACTTATTTTATTACATTTGATGTGTTTTATACCGTATTTTATATCATGGTACTAGTAACTACTATGTGCTCCTCTGGGATCTCAATTGTAACACCCATCAAGGTTCATTACACCTTGTTTGGGTGTTATCTACACTAATTAACATACTTACCAAGGTTATATCGCTTTTCCTATCGTGTTTCAAAAAGGGAATATCATCTTTCACATAACATTTTTTTTTAATACTTTATGGTCTTTGTAACTTGTTATATCTTAGACTAGGTTTTACATTGTAAGATTTAATTAAACCACAATAGTGATGGAATACTTTGTGGTTTACCATAGCAATTCAAACAATGCCATGCCTAATAATGAGGTACCCTTTATTGTTATTAATATATTTGTTTTAGCTTTCTCAAAATAACCCTAATTAATTAAATCATTATTATATTTGATTATAATATTGAGAATTGTATTTTCCATTTTACTAACAAAAATATTTAATAACTAATGCTTATATTTATCATATAATTAAACACATTATCCCCTCCTTTACATTTATGCTTATTTCAATCATAATCAACATTTTCTTTGTTTTGCTTAATATTATGTTACTTTTCCTTCAATCTCCATCTTTTCTTTGATATTAAAATGTCTATTTATTTATATGTATTACATAAATGTTTACTTAAAATAATATATGTATTATTACCTAAAATAATATAACATATCTCCCAAACTCTTCTAAGTATAACAATAGAGACTATCATCCTTATTATAAATACATACTTCACTTCAACTTTATATATATATTAAGCAAAATTTTGTAATAAAATATAATAGATTTAATCTTTTCACCTATTCTTTGTTCGGCTAACTGAAATTGAGGCATGGATGTTGTTGCTTCAATACATGCTAAAGTTTCACACAAAATATATCCATTGACTAAGTGATGGTAAGATTTTAATAGTCATGATTACATAACTAGGTCCAATATTGAGAAGAGAAGATTATGTTTCGAAGAGCAAAGGAAAAATAATAAGGTTGCAAGAGATTCATAAGCCATGACATAGTAAACATTTAAATAGTTTGAGGAGTATATGATTTAGTTATGAGAAGAGAGATTCCAAAGATTCATGGAGTTAGGTACTAATTCTAGTTGCAAAATTATGTTTCGCTAATTTGTCATTTTATACAACATACAAATAATAACTCAAAGTTTTCTTTAATTTTCAAGGAAGCAATCCCTCATAGGGAGACGTGTAGTCGCTGTGAATGCACACAAATATTAACTCAATCAAAAATATTTTATTTATTTGGGATGGAAGTGTTCTTCAAAGGAATATGCCCAAAATTGTTTCGGCATGCTAATTTAAGTAAAAGACAGCCACGTTTTTAAACTATGGGTCATTATCCTCAAGGGATATGCCTATAATTGTTTACGTATGCATAATTATATGAAATACACCGTCAACATTTCCCTCTATGGTTCATTCTCCTAAAGCAATATCAAACTACAAATGGAGCGATGGCTACAAGGATGACATACTAAAAAGATGAAGAGTACGGAGCAGAAGACGGAGAAGCAGGCCTGGAATTTCAAATTTCCAGTGCCTGTCATTTTACGTCCTCGGCAATTTGGTGCCAAAGTATGCTGATCCTAATTGCTTCCTGCAAATCAAGAAATTAGAGATGCGTCCAAGTCTCTTGCGGTCCTTTCAACTCTAAAACATTTATGTCCTCTTCCTAACTGGTTTCATCACACCCCTTTTTTTTGATGTGGAGATGGACGCCATTTCCCCACGAGATCCTAGTTTTCAGAAAAAGTAATACTTCCGTCGTCTGGATTGATACCTGATGGGTTGTCCAATTTATAAGTTTGCTATAAAGGAGCACACACTACTTTGTTCTTGATTGATACTGAAATACAAATAATCACTGCTTATTTTTCTTCCAATTGATTCTACTACGTATAGCTGGGCAATTATAAACCTACAGTAGTTTACAGCAACTCGAGTGCTCATAGAGAGGGGTAATTTATAAATTTTGTTCTTTTTGAAAATAAAATAAACACTCTTATTACAAAAGTTTTTTAGAATATAATTAAAAATTAAATATATTGTAAAGTACAACTTTTTAAAGATCAAAACTGTAATGCTTCATCTCAGAAATCCTAAAAATACTTTATTGTATTCTATATTAAATTTCAGTATTTCCTGGCTGAAGCACTAGGTTGGAGCATAAGTAAGTTGGTTGGATAAGTGAGGAGCAGTATTGAATCAATCCCAAGTAGTCAGTTCCAACAATCCAAGACTGACTGTTAGTAGATTTCAAACTTCCTTTCATCATTGACATAAAAAAAATTGACTTTTGAAAACAGCTAGTTCGGGACCAAGATGGAAGGTAGCTGGATGTGTCATGCCCACTTCCTGACTAACATACTCATGCATGTGTTTCCCTACGAAGCTCCCAAAGAAACATCTAATATAAGCATTATAAGTAGTAATTCTGTCTCTTCATCTTAATAAGACAATCTTAACTCCATCTATACAACGCATTGTCCATTTGTCTTATCAGATTCTATTTCTTATGAAAATAAAGGTACAACCGTTTCATATATGTGGGAGGATGCATGCTCTAGATCCAGACGAAAAAGCCCATAATTACAAAACCTTACTAACCCACGCAATAATGTTGAATCAAGTTGCCCGATGTTATTGTTTACTCACTCATTATGCAAGCAAAAGGCCTTACCTATTTTTTAGAACCTCCAACTGTCTTCATACTTTAGTTTCACTATTGACTTTTACTAGCAGCAAATGCTCATGGCTTCACAATACTGAAAGAACAAATAAATTGAAGTTTCTTTTTTTCAATTCCTTCTGGGCCAGATTGAGAAACCCTCTTAATATAGCAGCAGACTTTTCTATCAGTAACGAAAAATAACTTAAATCTCTGATTCTACGAGTAAAATTTAACATGAAATCACAGAGAACTGAAATATGAACAAACCTCGGAATCTAAGTAAATATATAGTTAAAAGTGGACAAATCACACTGTGCTGAGAAATTAATTTATCTCAGAAATATTTAGCTTTTTGCAACCAAAACAATTGAAAACATGTTCTAATCAAAATAACAGAATTATCTGTAGAAGATGTCTTCCCTGCACATTATATCATGTCATAAGACAGGATTCTCTTCAATTTTATTTGCAGTTTATTTACCAACAGGCAATTTGTGCTTGAAAGATTCTACAGTTCAATTCATGCGCTATCTAGGGCTTTAAAAGTTGGGGTTTAGGGTTGTTGCACGCATTAGGGTATAGGGTTTTGGGTTGCAACATACATTACTGTAGTCATGTTAAATCAACAAGTTATAGTATTGCTATCAAAACAAAACACTGGCAGACAAAATTCGTTTCTTCACATCAACGCATAATTTGTTGAGCGTTTAAAGAAGAGAAAGGGGTCGGTGAAAGAAGGATTAATTGTAGCATTATTCCGAAATATAATGAAACTCAACAAAAGTCCTACATACATTGAGTTCATCTCTACTTCTTAATTAATTGACCTCACAACCCTTGCAAAAGAAAGATTTAATCGCAGTAAACTTTTAATGGAAGCATCTTACCTAATATTTCCAAATGCAAAAGTTCTTCCTATGAATATATGACGAATCTACTGCGCAACGGAAGAATACGCATGTACAGCAGGCTATCAGATAAAGTTGGACTAGCAGGCGGGAAAATATCTGTTGTAAATCGCTGCCAGCCAGCTAGGTTCTCCATTTTCAGCTTAGAGAATAGATACCTAGATGACAGATACAATCCAATCCACTTTGGTCAATCCTCCAGTTTTATTTCTTCTATTTAGCAGGTAGATGGGGATATAACATAGTGCCCAGACAATCGCTAATTGCTATGGGTTCTATTTCTGGCATGCTTTGGTCCAACCTAACGGCTTCCTTCATTGGGTTCTGCCAATTGTAGGTCTGCTTGCGAAATGGAACCTAATGGAACGCGGATGGACTCGAAAGAACTAGTGGATGGAAATGGGTTGACTGCTAAGGAGAGAACGGAGTAGCTTGACCATAAGGGAAATAGCTATTGCTACCAGAAAGCGTGGATATATAAAGACGTTCTCATAATTTTTCCACATGCTTCATAAACTAGGGATTGAAATTAAGGTTGTAAGTTCTTTACAAAACTAAAATTGATGGCAGCGCTATATGCCATTAGCATAGATGAATAGACGCATACTCCCTTCCACCAGGTGACCCAGGTTCAATCCCTAATAGCGGCGTATTATAAATCTATCCGGGGCATCTCTTTTAACAGCAATCTCGCTTTACCGCTCGGTACATATATCATAGTTTAGTATTACTTCTTTAAAGTATAACTAACAAATAGAGTTGCTCTAAGGCGCCAGAAATTTTAATGAATCAAAGGATAACAAGTTGCATTATATATTAGTGTGAAAAGTTAATGGATGGTGCTATATATATATATATATATATATATATATATATTTAATTTAAATTTTAAATTAAAATTGTGCACAAATAATACCATTTGACCGGACTGGTCCTTCCGCCACCGCCCAATTCTAGAGCCACCTATAAAGCTAATAAAGAGTAACATATGCACTTCCATAATCCATCCACATGCACATCTGCATGCCCACACTTGTATGCTTCCCAGATGGCAGCAAAAATCATTCTATGTGGCCCAGATGGAACAAAACCCTATCTACGACATGCATGCTGCCCAAATGGAGCAAATCCAGATGGACTGTCATCTCCAGAAAGAACCTGGAATGTTCGTTTTATTAACATATTGTTTAGTATTATTCTTTGTTTTTCCATTATTAAATGGGTTTCTACGGAACGCTTAACTTTTTTCTTCCTCATTTTTTTTTCAAGGCGCACAGAGGGCAGATCTCTTTGGGATCCCTCGTTTTCACAAGATTTTTCTGTTAGTTTTTTTTTTACCGTTCGTTCGAGCAATTTGCAGGAAAACTTGGACACAGACGAGTCGGTATCATGGAAATCTCAGAGGCAGTCGTCAATCGGAGAAAGTGGTGAAGTACATCATATGACTACCTCATGCTGCAAATTTTGACTCGGTAAAGTTTTGTGCGTGGCTTTGTATGAAGAAAGCCTTGGTTTACAGGAAGGACGATTCAAGGCAAAGGCCAGTGTTTTGGGTATTTTGGGTAATGCCCTATAACTTTCGAATTTTAATGAGAATTGATGTGGGTTTATTGAACTTGATAACTTAGTAGAAAAGGAATTTAAGATTTTTACATTCAGTGCATGTATATCTTTGAAACCCTCATAATTCGTTTCTTAATTTTAGGTTTTAGATTTCTTTATAACAGTGCGTTGAATATTGATATAGTTGCATTTAACTAGGTTTGGATATGTGATATTATTAAGTATAGGATTTTATATTTTATAGTTTAAGTTTAGAATATGGTCACATAAATCCATTCAAATAAATAAACCAACCGTTCATGCATTGCACGAAGCCGTGTCACTGAAACCATTCCCAGAAGCTGTTCCCACTGCACAAAGAAAGTCATTCACCTGCTGTGCACAGAATCCATTCAAAGGAAGTCGTTGTTAAAAGCCATTCCCACAAAGAAGTTAATCACTACATGCCCTACCTAGCTCCACTCAGCCCCACCCCTTTAATATAAGCGTTCCTCATCGAGCTTTCGCTCTCTTTTCCGAGTATGCGCAGTCTTGCTTGAGAAGGGATTATGTTTACCAAGTGAACACCTTATGAATAAAGGGTATTCAAGTTGTTACGTGATAGAAATTGACCCAGGGAGGGTAGTAGCAAGCACCATACAAGAGAGGAAAGAGAAGTATCCCATGTTCCCCCTTTCGTGAGCTCTACAAAGAGTTTACCTGATAATATCCAGCGAACTAAGAAGGATTATTTTTCTAGATCTCAATAAAATGAGACAATATATTATGAATCTATTATATTGTACTGTAGAGATTTATTTTATAAACTCTTTTATAGCTTATTTACTGTCATTTGTGAAAGAATTGGATATTATTTTACAATTTAAAGATTTATATTTTGTTTTTTTAAACTTAAAATAAATAGATTCCCAAGCTTACAAAGATAAGGAAAGAATTCGATAAAAAAAATAAAAGAGAGAATTGTATTATTACCAAAGATGCACCACATGTTCTCTGCACGGATATGATTCTTTTGGGTGCACGTCGGAGTCCTTGCTCAGTGCCTGATGCTTTTACTTCAACAACTTCTCATGACAGCAAGGGCTATCATCCATGGACAAAACAAACCCATTCTCAATCTTCCTCTTCTTTAGAAAACGTTTATGAACAAAACTGATGGCAAGTCTCCTAGTTGTCGGTTAAAATTAGACAGCCCTTTTGAGGCAGTATGATGGCACAGTATCTGTGAAAAGCTTAAGTCTGTACATGACTTGGTAAGGGGCAGTGGGATGCCAATCACTCTATCTTGAGAAGTTGCAGAGCGCTTTGGCTGTCACATGACACAGAAGCTGAAATTTTTATTTTTTTTAAAGTAATCATTTTGTACATTTTCATTGGTAGGCTGAGATGCAATAGTATAAAATTGTTTTTTAGGCTTGTCTAATTAATAAAGTTTTCTCTGCTTTTCTTAGAGTTTATGAAGGATAATAATCTTGGTTTGATGTCGCAGTGGTAGCTTAGTGTTAAATTGCATATTAGATCCGTGTTTGTTTTGCGTGACATTTTGACTGTAAGCTCTTGGAATTAATGCAAATCATCCAAAGGTCAAATGCTTACCATGGTCACAGATTTAAGCGTCAAAATTTATTTGAATTGTTAAATTCAACTTTGTAGTGTTTTAAATTCACTCTCTATTAAACTGATTTACTTGGATATTTATTGAGCTTTACATAATCATCCTAGAAGCTACAATTTTGTTTTTGAAATGCCCTTTTGTTTTTGTTTGTTTTCTAAAGGCCCCCTTTAGGTTCCAGTTTTAGAACCTAGGGCTCTAATACCATTCTGTAGTGCTCTGCCTAACCGGTAGAGCACTAGTTCCATTTCTCTGATGTTCTCTATCTTAAGCTCATTCTGAGTTAGTTTTAATAAAATCAAGACATTTTAATCATTTTACAGGTTCATATCCTTCTCTGTTCTATTAGTTTTATAAACATATGAATGTACAAATATGAATTGTAAACATGTATATGTAGAAATAAACTTGATGAATTTTTGTAAATTAGACAAAAATACCTGGAATTTAAATACCTGGAATTTGATTGTAGTGGATCCAACAGTTTGCTATAGACCTTGTAGGCTCCTTCCTCTTCCAGCTTTCCAGCTTTCCATCCAAGCCTTGATTAACAAAATGATGTGACACCCTGCCGACCAGCTCTCATCATGTGCTGTCCCTAGGAAACCCATGGGTTTCCCAGCCCCCGAGCCGACGGACCAATAATACCGAGAGCAGCTTCCTCTCCGTTCTTTATCTTCTCAGTTATTTACAGATATTCTCCTCCTTGAGTTATCCCCCTCCTCAATTTTATCCTCATGTCATTTTCCACTGATGCAGAGTCTAATTTCCCCCAAAAAATTCCTCCTTCTCTGCCGCCTTTTCCCCCAAAACACTTCCTTCCTCCCCCTCTAGTTATCGATGCTAGTCCCCTCTTATAATCATGAATATTCATTTATTTATTCAATTGTCCTTATCTTGTGCATCCCAATAATTAGGGTTACTTAATTTGAATTGAATAAGTTGGTTTTCAAGCATTTATTAATTCTTGAAATGTTCACCATTGGTCCCTCACGGGATGGCGGTTTAATAGCTATTCCTACTCAAATCAATTATGTGGAATAAAATAATAATTTAGTACTTATCTTGTGTACAGGTGAGTATCAAAATCTGATGTTTGTAATCATGGTTAATAAGTAGTATTATAAAATCACTCATGTCATATCTTGATGATCATATTTCATAGTTCAATATACACGTTTAACCTACATGGAATGATTTGGTCTATTTAATTAATTTTTGTTCTAGTTATTTCCTCTTGGATTTAATTGAACAATTGACTACGTTTACCACAAGAGCATAATAATAACAATAATAATAATACTAATTGTTTAATTAAATAATTGACTATGGTTAACACAAGATATTAACAATAGTCATCATAATAATAATAGAAATAATTGTCTAAATAAACTATCGGTTATGTTTACCACAAGAGGCACTATAATAATAATAATAATAATAATAATAATAATAATAATGATAATGATAATGATAATGATAATATTAATACCATTAATAATAATTATAATTAGAGACATTTTATAGTTTTTTGTTTTTAATGACAAGTATCATAGTCATGAGCATGTTATCTCTAGATTCATAATCAAAGCACCCTTAGGGGTTTAAACAACCCTAAAAATATTGTTAATGTAAATGAACAATGTTTAAGTCTACGCACGACAACTTTCTGAGGATTATTCTAATTTACGACACTTGATCACTTATGTATTACAGTGTTCACTTATCATTAATGAATATGTTAACTTAACATTCATTATTTCATTAACATATTTACCTATGAAAACCTATACCATTAGTGATCGTTTTAAGTATTGGTATGCTGATATTGGTATACGTGTGCAAAGTGTGCATGCGTGGCTAGTGCATGCATAGATCATACACGTACTATAATAAAACATCATATATCCTATATATATAATAGTAATAGTAATAATATTAACAAAATAATAATGATTCACATATATAGGACATTCATGGATACAAGACATAACGATCGCAAATACCTAACTGAATTAACACACAAACATGTAATCTTTTCATCATCATCAATCATTAATTATTAATGAATTAAGTTATAACATCATTATATTTTCAGATTCATTACTCAATTAGTTATTTTCAAGGAAGAGACACCTACTACAACTAATCTTGGTGTCGTAGATCCCCCCTGACCCAACATAGTACTAGCTATAACATCCTCCCATCCTAACCTATGTCCGCACCCTCCCTATCCTTCCTCTGCTAGTATAGAAGTTGATGTCGGCTTCACCGACCTGACCACATAAGAACCTGAGAGCGATAGCATCGGCTGAACAACGGACCTAGCCTCTCCTAGCAGGAATCCGACCGTCATCATCACAACAACATGGGGAGCGTGTCTCAGCAAGGCCCTCCCACAACCTCGGGTACCCGACCATCGTCATCACAACAACATAGGGAGTGTGTCTCAGCACGACCCTCCCACGACCTCAGGTACCCGACCGTCGTCATCACAACAACATTGGGAGCGTGTCTCAGCATGGCCCTCCCACGACCTCAGGTATCATAAAAAAATAGGGTGGAACACATCCATCCCTCTCAACATCCTGGGTCTATATACCCTATCAAAAACATACTTTGCTGCTATCGAGATTATTGGTCCGTGTCATCGTATCATCAATTTTGGTAATCAAGGCTCTTCTGCAGAAATAGGTACTATACCACACTTCATATAAAGTATCCATTTATTACATAGCCCGTGTGTCCTACAGATTAGTACTTTGAAAACATAGATTCATAATAATATCTCCATTCAATCATTAGTTGGTGCATATTATCAACAACATTTTCTTTTCATTGTATAACTCATTAAATTGATCACATCATGGGTCGATATCTATGTACCACATCATATATATATATTACATTTATCAATGATGACAATTAAACATACATTGTCTTTATGAACAAAGGAATATCATGATAACTATAACATAGTGACCTCATAAACATAATCATAACATCACAATCAATGTATTAATAGTAACATCTTAGACATAGTAGCAACATCTATCATAAATATGGTTTACTCAGTCAAACCGGGTCCAACATTTACTAAGAAAATAAAATGCAACATGTTGATATGTCTAGTCAGATATGGGGCACTACAAATACTATTTTTACAACCTTTTCTTTTATCTAGAAAAATATTTACGTTGCTTTTAACTGGAAAAAATAAGTTTATCGGTGTAATGTTTTGTTTCAGATATAGATATATAAAACACTTTTTTTTTAAATTTCCCTACTTTGTATTAATAATATTAATATGTGAATTTATGTTGTTAACGAGATCCTAACAAGAGATCCTTTAATTATTAATTTAATTTATAAACATTTTTAATTTTTACATTTATAAAAGTAAAATCTTAATTTTTATGAAGTCCATGAACCTGCCTAATTAGCTTCTAATTGAGCTATTAGCCTAATTCTTTATTATATCCTCCTAAAGTTACTTGTCATGATCTGTTTGATAGTAATGTCGATCCATGAACTGTTTGTTTGGTATGCATATTGGTGGTCAGTTTAGAAAAAGGGTTGGTGACATTAACCAATGAATTTTACTTATAATTGTATTGAAAAATTAAAATCTATCTAAGCGAGTGTTTCAATATATATATATTAGTATTTGGTTTGTGCCTGCAGCTTTCAGAAGCTCTCAAAAAGTTCTATGGTGAAGAAAAACATGGGGCAAACATTGATGTAGTTGAGCCATCCGAAGCTCTTGGAGGTTCACATTATAATTGCATAACCTATTGACCCTCATCTTTATTAAATTTCTTTTACATAATTCCACCAATTGTTTCCATAATAGGATACCAAAATTCTTAGTAAACAATTTTTCATGGTTCTAATTACCAGTGTGTATTTCAGGTGCATTTTACCACTACCATACCTAGGGGAAAGCACAATAAAGCATTTGAATACCTCAGGTATTTTCTTCATGCCTAGATATACATCAAAGGAATCATTGTCTAATCTACCTCATTGTTTTTCTACTTTACAAGTGACATTTTTTTATTGTATTTTGCAAGAGTGAGCTTAACTAAGTGGGCCATTGAGTATGAAGGGCATGTTGCTGAGGATTTTCCATTGAGTATGAATATCATGTTGCCGAGGTTTTTAAGTTGCTAAGTATGGGTTAATTGAAGTTGTTGCGCGATCTAAGTATGGCTTAGCAGCCAAGTACAACTGGGATGGTTTAGCCATTGTA
Organism: Pseudotsuga menziesii; assembly: GCA_001517045.1. Classification (NCBI taxonomy): domain Eukaryota; kingdom Viridiplantae; phylum Streptophyta; class Pinopsida; order Pinales; family Pinaceae; genus Pseudotsuga; species Pseudotsuga menziesii. Next base: position 343,576 of record LPNX010939983.1, read on the forward strand.
ATATTTTGAAAAGTCATCGATGTACTAAATGATTTTCATGTAAAGTTATATGGAGATAGTTTTTGAGAAAACTCATATATATATATTTTTTTTAACAGAAACTATGAACATAGATATATAAAAGGGGGCTGCGCACAGCCATGCGTTACAGAGATAGTAGTTTCATCAGAGAATATACATCAAAAAGGTTGTCAATGAAAACCAGCCATGGGATTGTCCAAAATACCCTGCAAACTGACTGTTCAAAGCTTTTAAAACTGCTAAAGGGGTAAACCCTGACGAATTGAAAACAGATAAGGAGGCAAAAAAACATTTAACATAACTTAAAGGAAACAGATTACTACATATTCCTATTGTTTCTCGGCTGGACTACTGACTCCTCTTCCATGGGGAGGGCCGCTTCAGCAACTTCGCCATTGATTTCGCCATTCACCCGGCTGGACTGGTGCATTTCAATGAATCTCTGCAGATCCTCTTGAATTCTGTCCATTTTCCCATGCATTACCCGGAGGCTGCTCTCATTATCGTCAATGCAGGCGTCATTGTTGCTCACTTGCTGGGAGGTGTGGCTTACTGTGTCAGACATCCTTTTTATATCCTCACTCATTTCTTTGGTGTCCACAACGTTAATGGCTAGAATCTCATAAAGCCGACGGAGGTTCTTCTTAATGTCCATCCAATCGCCTCCGTGAGCCATACCTTTAACCCCAGGCGAGATGGATAGACCAGCAAACAAATTGGTAGGCACGTTGACAGAGTTTCCTGTAATTATTCGAGGATTCTTGAATGCAGAAAAGAGAGAATTGAGCACCTCTAACTCATAAGACAGTGAGTGATTACCTGCCTGATAGAGACCCGAAGATCCCACAACGCCCAGCACCCTGTTCTGCCTGGAGTCCAAAACCCAAACGCTTTCTGTATCCCTTTGCTCTTCAACCCAAAATTCTGGCTGACTGAAACCTACGCCAGAGGACAATACTGCCAGGACGAGCCAATATTTCACCAATGATCACGATAATGGGAGAACCTTCCAAGGGAGGCCCTGTAGCCACCCTTCACTAACGCCCAGAACCACCTGTCCCAGAGTTCGTTGAATTTCAAAAATGCCAGAGGTTGCAGAGGAAGGGTTCTGGATCGTCATTCTGGAGCCGAGGATGGAGGAAGGACCGGGATAAACGAGAGCCCAAACGTGCGAGAGATGAATGCAAAGGCTCCAAAGGCTGGTGAGCATTAAGGCGGACGTGACCAGAGGGAGGGAGGTTCGAGGAGGGATACACGCGGCGTTGGGTGGAGGATGGAGGATTAAAAGCGTGCAGCCGGTGAAGGACAGCAGCAGCAGGGTGGTGTTAATGTTTGGGATGACGGGGTTCGATGAGAGGGGAGGGTGAGGAGGGGAACCCAAGTCCCAAGCGCGCGACCTTCTCCTCCTTGGGCTTAGGAGTGAGACCATAGTTTTAGGTAAAAAATAAAATTTTCTTCCCCTTAACATGAGGACAATCCAGTTTTCAAAGAATAATGTGTGCCAAATGTATATTGCCTGAGTCATTAAGGAATATAGATGTGGGAGGGAGGATCCCCATCCTGTTTATAAACTCCTTGCGAAAGGGTTGCCCCGATGTTAGCCATGGAATCAGCGGCTTTATTGTTGGTTCTAAGGATGTGCAAAGGCTGATAGGAGTGGTGCCAAAGAGATTTGACTTTATTATACAGGCGTCGACACCTAACAGCTCCCGAGGGGTAGCCATTAACTATTTTGGAAATGACATGTTTGGAGTCGCCAAAAATTAAGGCCTTGCGGAGTTTTTTGGCCTGAAGAAAACGCAGACCTTGGAGCAAGGCCAACCATTCTGCTTCGTTATTGGTCCTGATCCCTAACCCCCAAGCAAAGGAATGTTCAGTTTTTTCGTCGGGATCAAGAATGACCGCCCCCGCGCCTGCCACCCCAGAAAACTCATATATATTGTAATACATTGGCATTTCATATAATATAATTTGTGCGGTTTAAAACTTATATGGTTGTACTTTATATTATTTATAAGTGTTGTAATCAACTAATTAATGTTGCATTGGATAATTCACATGTGTATTAGATGATGATAAATAATGTATGATTCTTTTTTAATTTAAACATAATATCATATTAAAAATTTATATTAATTAATAATGGACACCATTAAAACTACTAAAATATAATCACCACACATAAAATGATTAAAAATGACTAAATTAGTGACCAATAAATGACATTAATGACAAAAAATCACATATAAAATGACAAAAAATTAAGAGATACGTGACCAAACAATGAGATATAAATGACCAAAAAACAGACCAAAATTCGCATATCAATGAACCAAAAACAGTTTTGGTGGCTAATTTACGGTCTTTTATTACGCAACCAAATTTGGTCAAATTATAGTTTGTCATGTGGCCATTAATTTGGTCATAAATGTGGTCATATATTTGGTCATTGATTCAAATATATGACCAAATTAATGACCAGCTAACAATCTATAAATGACCAAACTAAAAATGACCAATTTTGGCCCCGTAATAAAAGATCGTAAATTAGCCACCAACGATCACCGAACAAAAAGTCATCATTGATATGCAGATTTTTGTCATTTTTTTTGTCACCAATCTCTCATTTTCCACTAATGTAATGTATCCTCAAATGAATCGTTTTTTTAACTAATACTTTGCTTTGTGTTAGACCTCCATACAGGAGCCCAGTTTCATGGAGGTCCTTTTTGGCAGTGATGCATCTGTTCGAGGTCCTGCTGCAGTTTTGTCCACCGACACAGATGAGGTATGTGTTAACTGTCATCCTAAATTTGAATTTCTAAATGAGCCAATTGTTGAACACGTGATACTTTGGTTTGTTCTAATTTTTTTCATTTATCTTCTTCATATTGTATAGGATAAAGGCAAGGGCATTGCACAAGATTCTACACAGCCCCGCCCGAGTCCTACTCACGACATTCCAGTCGACGAGGTACTAGTTATTTATGTTTGAATTGTTTGCACATTTATGTTCATATTATAATTTACATGTTCAAATTGTAATTCTCAAGTTCAAATTGTAATTCATTAATATATCTATTTTCATTTCATGGAAACAGACGCAGACACAGGAAGCTACAGATGAGGGCATTGAAGCTTCCATGATGTTTAAAGATGAGTCGCTTGGTGCTCATCAGCAAGGTCCTACTGAAGGTTCGTTTGGGAAGAGAGGTGGCAGCCTCCAAACCTGACACTCAACTCGAGCGAGGTGAGATCATAGATATGTGTTTCATATATATTTAATTTTTTGTCACATTGTACATGTAATTTAAATATGTGGTATGTAACTGACTTGCAGAGTTCAGGGTTTTAACTTCTACAGTTCTCAGAACTGGGTTGTTTTCTTCATGATGTTCATGATGAAGGCCAAGGGCATAGTGCTGCTGATGGTAGTGTCCATGATATTCGATATCTCGATCAATGGCGTAGGGGTGATTTGTAGACTATGTTATTTGTGGACTTTATTTTTTTGGACTTTTTTATTTTGTACTTTATGATTATTGATATATATAAATGGATATTGACTTCTTTTTTTTAACATGATGGACTGTTAAATTTTAATTATTTGCAATTATAGTTTAAAGTTTGTTTTCAGCTACAATTTTAACATATTTAACAATCATTATTGTTTTACAAACTTACGAAATTGTACAATTTTGCAATTTAATAAATTACAGGTTTACAAAGTTTACAAGTTTACATGTTTGTAAAATTGTCAATCTAAAGCAACTTACAATTTTTAACATAACTTACAATTAAAATGTTACAAAATTTACAACTTTACAATGTAAGATCTACTAGGTGCAAATTACAATCACAATTTGCAATTTTAAATTACAACTACAATTTACAATTACAATGTAAAATTTGATTTCATTTACAACTACAATTTTAAATTTGATTTCATTTGTAAAAAAACTTACAAGTTTGCAAAATTGTCAATCAAACAAAACTTACAATTTAACATAACTTACAATTAAAATGTTACAAAATTAACAACCATACAATGTAATCTACTGGTTGCAATTTACACTCACAATTTGCAATTTTAAATTACAACTACAATTTACAATTACAATTCAAAATTAGATTTCATTTACAGAAAAATAAAAATAAATTTCATTCGCAAAAGAATTTACAAGTTTAGAAAAATTACAATCGAACTAAACTATATTCACTTTTTGCAATTTTCAATTACAATTAAAATCTACAATTCAATCTAATTTAATTAACAAGTTTACAAATTTTACCCATCTACAATAATTTACAAGGAACTTACAAGTTTAAAATTCACAATTTTTCAAAGTTTACAAGTTTACAATTTACAACAAATGAATATTACAAAGAGTAAAAAGGGGTAGAGAACAAGATAGGGTAAAAATGGAAAAAAAAATATCAATTGCAATTGGTGGATTTAATGAGGACACAATAAATGTATATGTTGTTCATTGTATTGCATATCAATAACAAAATATTCAACGCATAATGATAGTGTTAGGAGAAGTGAGCTAGTCTACAATCTCTAGTCTAGTCTAGTCTAGTCTAAAATACATTGGAAAATTTTAGAAGTTTACAATTTACAACTTGTCTACAATGTAACATGTAATTTAGAACTTTGAACAAATAGAGTGTGATATACATGTATTTGCACAAATACACCAAAACAAAGTTACATAGACAATATTGAGCTTCCATAACATGGTCTTAGGACATTGTTGGTATTCCTAGGTATAGGTGAATCCACATAGAATATATGTGAATGCACATACTTGCATATATAAGTTTACAAAAATTACATTTAAATACAAATGATATATTTCAGAAGAAATTTTGATTTGCTACATATCAAAATCATGTCAACTATGCCAACATAAAAAGATGCATATAACTTTCATTCATCCGGCCAATGGTTTATAGGAATGCATGTCTCCATAATACAATCATGGTTAGCTACTGAAATCGTCCATCTCTTTGATTCACCCCTCTTCACCTTAATTTCAATGAGATGTATGCGAGTTTCCACCACCAAATGATTGTACTAACAAGATATATATTTAGGCATGAAATATCTGTAAATATATAATCACCTTGTCTTCTCACTTTTTCAAAAAAGTGTCCCATCAGAACTAGGTCACCAACCTAGTACGTGAAATCTCCATCGGCATAGGGTCACACCAACCTGCTTTTGATTTGTGTACATCGCATCAAAAAACATGCCACATGCTCATCATTTCCCGATGGTGCAATTACAACAAATACATCACCTGCATCAAGATTTTCAAATATTAAACAAATCTTAAATATATATATGCATGTGTATAAGACTAGAAGTTTAAACATTCAATTAACTATTTGAAACTTGAATGTGTGAACGACATAATGAATCCATTAATCAAATCATGTACCTTGCTTAACCAAATTAGAAACCCGATCATGATCTAGTGTAACCACTGCCTCGTAATTTTGCATCTCTTTCCATGTCTAAATTGGATGTGGCCCCTTTGTTTGACATATGCATAGTTCACGCAATGATCAACCCCCATTCCATTGGCGTCAATGCGGACCTCACAAAAACACGCATACTTCCTCGTTTAAATGGAAAATATTTCTCCCATGTATTTACTACAAACTAAATGTAGTTCTCTCATGCCAGGTATGGTCTCACAATACCATGGCATGGATCTATTCACATCACCAAGGGAAACATCCCAAAAAAACCCACATCAAATAAAAAAAATCATATATATATACATATTGTTCCTACCTGTGCACCGACCTTGCTTGTTCATGACCTTGGTGACCCAAATTTTGTGTGCACCAATCAACTACTTCTGTTGAGCACTTGAGTCGAGATGCACTATGGCTCATTTAGTACCTATGAAGTGCTCCTTTCACACATGTACCTGCACCATCATGTTCACTCTTTTTGTGCCATGTTTAAAAAAAGCTCTAGGTGTGTCAAATTCCTATCTCTTTGTGAAGGTGACTCAACCAATAAAAGGAGAATGCTGATTTGAACTGCCTTGCACACCCATCTGACCAAATCCAATGTTCTGTAAATGACACCCCATTCTTTTTGAATGAATCATAAATCAACCTAAATTAGTGTTGAACAAACAACGTGTTGTGCTCATGATCATCACTAACATAAAAATGGTATTCCTTCATCACATCGCATGACTGAGGAGTGTTATCCCTACCATCAATGCTCGCCTGAGCATGTCTATACAATACATGCACGAAGATGGACACCTGGTCGGAGTGATAATACTCACTTTGTATCTCTCTCCAAGGAGCAAATGTGTAATTCTCAGCAAAGTATACCACCGATAGGATTGTGCCTAGTTCAAAAACCTCACGAGAATAATTAAATTCTAAATATTTCCACTTAGAACTTATTAGAATTAGAATGCCATTTATATCTTCAAGCAGATAGTTCTAATAATGTTTGCAGCAAATGGAGAATGAAGATACAAACTGAACAAAACAAACCACATAGGAAATGGACAAGTATTGCTCAGGAATTTACAGTATCATTCACAATAATAATATCCGGTGTTACAATAGTTTACATAGGAAGAATTCGAATGCATGGGATATGAATTTGAACCTCCCAAGTGGAAATGACTATATCTAACTAAATCTCTAACTCATGGTCTCTCAATCAATATTGGAGTCCAAAATAAACTCTGAGATGTCCAACCAACTCAAAAAAATAGTGACATCTAGTTAACTCAATGCAAATGAGTGTGGTAGGTGAGAAAAGGTGCCTACTCCACATGCATCCATACATTATCAATGCAAGACGTGTGCTAGCTAACTGTTTGTGAAGTAATTGAAAGTAACTGGGGGCTAACTGAGACTAACTAGTACTAACTCCAACTAACTGAACTAGGTTGGTGAAGGGACCCCCATTGGCTCCTAAAATGTAGGGATTGGTCTAGGAGGTACCCAAACTAATGCATGCACATGTAGTAAGTGGTAGTTAACCTATAGCAGTGATCCCCACACTCCAGTGACTAGTACATGTGTCCCCATTAGGCCAAGTGGACCAAATGGTACTAGTGGACCTAGTTAATTAATTAAGGATCCTAAGTTAGGCTAATTAATATAATAGACACTATGGTCGAGGGAGGATTAATAATCCTAAAACCTCCCTAAATCCTAAATTGGACAACTATGGGCCCTGGTAAAAATACCATAGGTCACCCAAATACAATATAAGAGACATGAATAAAAAAATGCTTCTTAATACAACCAAGGAAACAAGGGAAAACCTCATGGGAAACCCCCCCCCTCAAAATAAGTAAGAAATAGAAAACTGCAAGCTATCTTTAGAAGAAAGAAACTTCCTCCTTAGAAAAATAACTTGACCAAAAAACATTGCTACAAATTTGTAACTCTATGTAGTAGCATGGTCCATCAGTGGACCTCTCAAAGTACTTCTGATTTGATGACTATGTTTGTCTCTGTTGGATGGGGAAGGTAGGGAATGATAAAATGTCTTCTTCTGTGGGCCATGTAGTTGATCATTCACCATCATCAAGTAGCACCAACCTGGAAATTTGTTGCACCATAGTGTAGAGAGCGAATTTGTGAGAGATAGTGCAGCATGATCATTCTAATACTGGGACCTTGTTTTTCTTCTATCTTCTGGAGTTGCATGAATAAGATTTTGGGACCATATGGGATTAGGATTTTGATTAGGAATAGGTACTAGATCTAGATCTATAATCTCTTGAGATTCAATCTCAATAACAGGATCATGTTGAATGTGATCTTCTTCATCTGAATCTAAAACCTGTAGCACATCATCATCATCATAAAAAATAAGTGGATAAATAGTTATACCTTCCTGTGTTGTTGTAGGAGTATCATGCAGCTGATCTTCTTCAAACTGGACACTTATTTCAATGAAGCATATTCTAGTAGCAACCTCCATCATTTTGTAAGCTTTTGCATCTTCTTCATATCCCAACAGAATGCATTCGCTAATTTGGGATTGGAAGGCCTTCCTCTTATCAAGTGGTATTCTGGCCCAAGATTTGGAACCAAAAATTCTCAGATAAGATATATTTGGCTTATACCCATGTAATGCTTCGAATTGAGTGACCCCAACCATTGACTTGTGGGGAACCCTATTCTGCAAAAACGAAGCACAGTTTACTCCTTCAACCCAAAGAGACGGAGGTAGATGCTTGACATGGAGAAGGAATGTTTCCATCTCTTTCAGTGATCTATTCTTCCTCTCAGCCACACCATTTTTTTGTGATGTGTATGGAACTAAGTGTTCCATTTGAATCCCCTATTATTCACGTAAATTCTTGAAATATCCTTTGATGTACTCTCCTCCCTTATCATATATTATTGATTTGATCTTCTTATTGAAACTATTCTCAACCATAGATTTAAAAACTTTAAAAGTCTCAAAAACTTCTAATTTTTGTTTCATGAAGTAGATCCAACAATACCATGAACAATCATCAATAAATGTGAGGAAGTACCTGCAACTATTAATTGAGTTTGTCGACATAAGTCCTGCTACATCACTATGTATCAAATCAAGTGTAGAGTAAGCTCTATGTGACTTCCCAACATCATACTTCTATTAGGATTCTTACCTACCAAGAAACCAGCGCATACTCCATCGGAAGTTTGGATGGAGGGAAAACCTTCAACCATTTTATCATTATGGAGCTGCTTCAGATATTTTTAAATTGAGATTGTGGAAATTGAACCAGGTGATAGATTAATTTTACTCACAACAATTAACAATTGATCATGCAAAATCACTCACAAAGAGACTGAAAATTGGAGCTGAACACTAAATTGTATTAAATTAGTGTACAATAGCCAACCCTGTAATAACATAGGTTGTTGAATAAATAACATACATCAGGGATTCGAATGCATGAGGAGCAATTCGAATCTAGCATAAATCAGGCTTACTAAAACACTTCTTGAAACACAAGTCTAAAGTTTTTGGCCTATTCAAAGTCTTTAAGGCTTTGGTTGAAAACCAGTCAGGAAGGAAACTCAAGGCCCTCAGATCTGACAATGGTGGTGAGTATGTAAAGTCTGAGTTTATTAATTATTGTGAAGATGCAGGTATTCAGATGCAGCATTCTATCCCTTACACACCACAACAAAATGGTGTTGCTGAGAGGAAGAACAGATCACTGAAGGAGATGGAAACATGCATGATGGAGGCCAAAAATTTGCCACCAAAGTACTGGGCCGAAGCTATCAACTATGCAGCCTATATTTAGAATAGGGTGCCTCACAAATAGCTTGATGGCATGACTCCCTTTGAAGCATGGAGTGGGCACAAGCCAGATGTGACCCATTTCAGGATTTTTGGCTCAAAGGCTTGGGCTAGAATCCCAACAGAGAAGAGGAAGGCTTTACAGACCCAAAGCCAAGAGTGTCTTTTTGTTGGATACTTTAAAGATTCAAAAGGGTACAAACTAATAAATTTGATCACAAACAAAGCCTTCATTGAAAGGCGTGTTCAGTTTGAAGAAGAACCCCTTGCAGCAGTGGAAGTTGGTGAAGCCTCTTCACCACCTGAACCTCAAGAAGTAAGTAAAGAGTTTGCTGAACATGCTGATTCTGATTTGTCTGATGGAGATGAGTTTATTGTAGACCCTAATAGCCCTACAAGACCAAAATGGGCAGCCAAGACACTACATGCAGCAGGAGAGCTAGCTAAGGATCCCAATGACCCAAGGAGGACTAGATCTCAATTTGAGAGTGGTCTGTGCATGAAGGATCCTATGTTTGCTGAAAAATGCTATTTGATGGTGGAGTATAATCCTCAAACATATGAAGAAGCAGCAGGAGATCCAAGATGGAAAATAGCCATGAAGGAGGAGTTCAGCTCACTCCAGAAGAGCAAGACATGGGAGCTAGTGGATCTTCCCCCAGGGAGAAAACTAGTACAGTGTAAGTGGGTCTATAAGACCAAATTTGCTGCTGATGGTTCACCACTGAAGTAAAAGGCCAGATTGGTAGCCAAGGGCTACTCACAGGTTCATGGAATAGATTACAATGAGACTTTTGCCCCAGTGGCAAAGATGGATTCCATCAGGCTAGCTCTAGCCATTGCAGCCTCAAGGCAATGGGAGGTACATCACATGGTATCAAAGCCATTGTATATTGTTATCTCTCCTTCAAAATTGTTTTGAAGGTTTGACATCAGTGACTGGGAGCCTTCTACTGACAGTCGGGACATATTTTCTAAGCTATGGATCAATCACAGAAAACTATCTTGGCTCCCTTCAATTTCTTTGAATGGAAAGCAGAGATGGAGATACTGTTGAGAGCGAAAGGCCTCTACAGGGTGACTATGGCAACAGAAGTAGAGCCCAATGCAGCCGCAGAGAAGATAAAATGGCACAACAGGAGGGATGAGGCTTATGGCCTCCTGTCTCTGAGTATTAATACAGAGACCTCCTTTTCCATCTCGATGGATTGACATCACCGAATGAAGTATGGGAGAATCTTGCTGATCTTTTTGGAAAGACAGATGAGATGAGGGGACATCAAATAGAAAATGAGCTGATTTCTCTGAGTCGAACGAGCTTTGAATTCCTGCAGCTATATTTCTCCAAGTTCAAAGCACTAGTTTTGCAGCTGAAACAGTGTGGTATCGAAAATAAATTAGATGATCAGCTTGTACTGGCCATCCTCTCAAAGCTGGGCCTTGATTATTCAATGTTTGTTTCGACCTTCTATGCCACAAAACTGACAGCTCGAACCTGGAAGACGCCTAGCCTTGCATATTTCATGGAATCTCTCACATAAGAACAGGACAAGCTGGTGATGATGGGCACCATCAAACCATCCAAAGATCAAGCTTTGATTGCTGGAGATTCGAAGGTGGATTCAAAAGGAAAAAAGAAATCTAAAAAGCCACCTGAGCAAAAGAGAGACAAGAAACAGTCTTCGGAGGATCAACAAGGTCCCAAGAAGAACTACATGGTATCAGAGCTACAAGGTTGATCAAGTTCTACAAAGTTGAGGAGCGCTTCCAGTCTCCTATCCCTCTCTGAAAATTGAGAAAAGAGTGGAGGATGAAGAGGACAAAAAACTAGTTCACCTCACCTAGTTTAGCTTTTCTATTTTCCATAAAACACTGAAAAAGCAGGGAATAAAGCAAAAAAAGCAGAAGGGCGCCTAGGAGGCCAGGAATAAAGCAGATTTGATTCCTTGGGCTTTCCCATGCGCTACATGAGTCAAATGAGGCAAGTTTGACCACTATGGACAGGTAAAAGACAACTTGCACAAGGTGGGACACATGAACTAGGCTAATAAGACAGAAATAATTAAATTAATGTCTAAATGGCACTAGTGGAAAATGAGAGATTAGTGACCAAAAAAATGACCAAAATCCACATATCAATGACCACTTTTGGTTTGGCGATCGCTGGTGGCTAATTTGCGGTCTTTTATTACATGACCAATATTGGTCATTTTTATTTTGGTCATTTATAGCTTGTCGGTTGGTCATTAATTTGGTCATATATTTTGTCATTAATTTGGTCATATATTTGAATCAATGACCAAATATATGACCACATTTGTGACCAAATGAATGACCACATGACAAGCTAGAATATGACCAAATTTGGTCACGTAATAAAAGACCATAAATTAGCCACCAAAACTGATTTTTGGTCATTGATATGCGAATTTTAGTCATTTTTCTGGTCATTTATATCTCATTGTTTATCCGCATATCTCTCAATTATTGGTCATTTTATTTGCGAATTTTGGTCATTAATCTCATTAACTGGTCACTAATTTAGTCATTTTTAGTCGCTTTATGTATGGTCATTATATTTTAGTAGTTTTAATGGTGTCTATTATTAATCAATATAAATTTTTAATTTGAATTATGCAATGTCACATTAATTAGTTAATAATTACAACATTTGTACATAATATAAAGTACAACCATATATATAAGTTTTAAACCACAAATTATATTATATGAAATGTCAAAAGTATTATAATAAATATGAGTTTTCTCACAAACACATATTAATTTTCATATAACTTTACAGGAAAATCATCACTTTTCAAAATATTACAAAGATTAAACCATCATACTTGCACTTGGTTGCAAAACCATACTTAGATCCCACACCAACAGCCTCAAAACCATACTTAGATCCCACGTGAGCAGCTTCAACACCACACTTAATAGCTTGAAATCCTCAACATCAGGGTCTTCATACTAAATGACAAATCCTCAGTAGTGGGCTCTTCATACTCAATGGCCCACTTATAAGTTAAGCTCACTCCTACAAAATCCAATAAAAAAATATCACTTGTAAAATAGAAAAACAATAAACTGTAGATTAGAAAAACAATGAAGCAAATTATTTATCTTATTCAAGAGCTAACAACAATAACCAAGATCATGTGCAAAATAGGAAAATCTAATCTAACAAATTCAATTTAAGAATTGGTTAAAATTAAACTTGAATGGCTAAATCTACAACTAAATCGGCCTCAAGGTCCTCCTTCAAGGCTGCACATTTGGGATCCACATAATTGGTGAAATACCTTGTGAGAAGATTGTTCATTTTGTTGAACTATTCAGATATCAATATCATATTAGTCAAATATGTTTAGTGTTCTGAATAATGGTAAGAAGCAAAACCACAAAATACACTACATTAAAATACTAATGCAACCAAAAAAGAAATTCGTAATACACTAAAAACGAATTATGATTTACCTGTGGCAATGATAAGAAAAGTGAGTATGATCAAGATTGTAACCCTTGATTGTTGTCAATTGCACCTTTGTACTTGTTTATTCTTGCTAACTGCAACGACACAGAGTAATGCTTAATCAAATGGAGTTTCAGCAGTGTTTTATTTGTCTGAAAATATTGTGCAATTTCCAGCCTATATGAAAACTGGGTTGGGCATTAAACACTAAAAATTTTGACATTGAAACTGGGAGGGCTGAGAACTGAGAGAAATTTCAAACCCATATGAAATTCTACAATATGCAGCAAAACATGGCAAATAGACATGGAAAATAGTTTCCAAGATGATATTTACAATGGCAATGATATTTCAGAAGTCAGTGTGAGCATGTAAAAACTGAGCAGTAAAAGGAAATCAAGTTATGTGTCAATATAATTCAAATTCATTATTTCTAAATGACGAAGAAAAAAGGATTATAGTGAAATTGTGTTCCAATCATCTGTTGGTTAAGATTAAGATAAATGAGGATCCGGGAATGTCTTGAGAAAAATGTACTTGTGATAATAACCCAGACATTTGTGTGAAACACTTAAGTTGTGGTGACCACAAAGATGGCTTGCAGAACATTGGTAATGCTACAGTGATTTTTCAGACATTGAGCATTACAAAAAATTGAGTACAAATGTGAGGTCGGTGACCCCCAATAAAGAAGTGTTTCTTTCCAATAGGTTGAAATCCAGTAACAACCATTCAAGGAAAACAATCAAGGATTGATGAATGTTAAATGCATGAGACTTCAAAGGAAGAGAATCAGTTCTAATTATGAGGTGCAGAAGAATTTGTCAATGAGCTCGAGTGGAATTATGGTTTGAAAATTAGCATCAGTGACAAAGATGAAGACATCACCAATGGAATATTATGATGCCCAACACTTAAGCAAGAACACTCAATCATATCTAGCTTGTGGTCTATTTTCTTTCACTGAATTAAACATGTGAACCTTGAAAGTCTCATTATTATTATGTGATAAACTTTATGAAGTGGGTGGTGAGTTTATGAAGGGGTTATGAAGTCGTCATTAGATAGTCCTAGTTAATAAGTAACTTGGATCATTAGATGAATGGTCATGGTCCCCAACCATCTGCTACTTTGATCTCTGTGTATAAAGCATCCCTCATATTGAATGGAGCTGTCATTGCAAGTTGAGGCATTCTCATTGTATACTGTGTGCCATACCTCCATCTCTGCTATCCATGTGTGCAGATTTATAGACACAGACTGCAACACACGAGTTGGAGTAAGAGCCTCAAGATGATTCTTTCGTTCGTTGTATGATATTTATGATTTTTTTCTCTTATTTATAAAAGTTGTGTGCACACTATTTCTAGATTAATTTTTTTAACATTTCTAGATTAAATTTTTTAACAATCATTCCAAACTTATATCTTTGAGTGGATCCACTCCCAAAACTGTTCACTTTTATCTCTACAAAATTCCCATTTGGTTTTATTAAGATAGTCACTTGGGGTCACCAAACTAGAATGCTTTTTTCTTTTGTAGCATCAACTACCAAGCTCGTATACAGATTACTAACAACAAATATTTAATTGCTAGTCACCATTCCTGAAAAACATCAATTATATATGGAGGTAACTGAATAATGCCAGCTGTGTTTTATCAATTTGTCTCTTATATGCAAGTTGAATGTTTTCATTTAAATTTTACTTTCAATCAGATCTTGATTTCAGATATGCATAGATCATCTATAAATTGCCCTGTTTATGCAAATTTTATAGATTGAAACTACATGTTTGTGTCCACTGTTCTTGATTTATTTGATGGTTAAGCATGAAACTCAGTTACAACTCAATTAAAACCATAGCAAACAACTAGCCACAATATATTTTGGATTATTTACAAACAGAACTACTATACCTTTTTGAAGGCGGAAAAATCTTCCAGCTTAACAGATGGTAAGTTCTGAAGGCATCACAAAGGTGAACCTGATGCCCACTTAAAAGGGAGATGATTCTCTGCAGAGATGAAAATTGATAACAGTTGAACAAATGGAAAAAGGTTGGCAAAAACAAGATAAAGAACAACATATTTAATTAATTCATATAACTATACTTTTCGATATACATGAATAATCATAGAGTACTATTCATTCGTCTTCATTCCTCAAACATTTAATTGGAAAAGGAAAGATTTCAGATATTTAACCTCAGCAGTACTGTTTGTCATATAATTACTAGAGTCAGCTGGCAATACGGCCCATCCAATTTGTAAGGTATCTCCTCTGTCGCTGACATTCAGAATGTTAACCTGTGTTTGCTTCATGTTTGCAAAAATATATATCCATAAATTGTCACTCTTGAAAACATGAAATGAATAATCTATGACTTCCTTCTAAACAGTAAAATTTTGAAACTGTCAACAAGTATTAAGGATTTTTTGACTGCTGAAAACAATCATTTAACAATCTTTTCACTTCATTGGCAGGGTTTCTGTTTCACCTGATAAACAGCAACTTCCAGCTCCCATGCCATATCCTTTTTGAATTCAGTCGCAAGGGACTTGAAAGCATTAGGATTAACAGTCAGAGACATATATATTTCTATTCCTCCAATTTCCCGATACACTCCTGAATGGTCAGAAACCGGGAATCAATCTCACCTCAATAAAGACCATGAAAAAATTCTTTGAAGTGCAAAATAGATACAACAGTCTACAGCTTTTCCAGAGCCACATATATGTTTTCATGAGAATGCCAAGGTTGGAATCTTTATGAAAGGACCATGTAGGAGATACATTTGGCCTTCAGTTGTGTCCTCCCATGACATAAAAATAAAAATACAGGTTATTTGAAATGGTTGATTAATTTGCAAGCTGAAACTAGTGCGATGAAATGGATGCTCTAAGATATGATAACAGGAAGATATCAATTATATACACAAAATTTTAAAATCTCAGTTCAGAACAAATCATACCAATGGAGACAGCTGCATACAAACATTATGCAAAGCATGTCAAGGTTAAAAACGATTCACATATAGGTGAACATGCTAGCAGAGAATCATGCTAATATCCTAGAGAATCACAAATGCTCATAAAGGATTACGCAAACAAAAATAATACTTGGAGATAAACATAATTGTTGAATTTTGTTGAATTTTGATCTTAATTGCAGAAATAGAGAGAATCTTTAGCTTTTTTTAGTTTAGAATTACGTTGGGTTGAGTGCCCAACACTTGGATCAACTAGTTTTGGATCATTTTCCATTCAGTTTTTCAGTTATTAGGTCATGTTTTGCTTGCTGGTTTTTCACATTTATTAATAGAAGTAATCAAGGCAGCAAGCTTGTATTTCAATTTAAGTGTTACTGATTGTTTTTAAATTTTAATTGTTAGTTGACCACTAAAGTCACAAAAGGATTCTCCGCTATGGTTTGCAAGTACTAACCCAAAGTGCAGAGAAATAGTGCAAGGTGACAATGCATTGTTTCTAGTTACCTTAGAACCTCACAGTTTCAAGTGTTAACACAATCCAATAGCCTCAATTAGCATATCAACAGGCTTCCAGGATCCAAAAAAGAGATGTCCTCCCAAGGACTATACACCTTGTCCAACCACACCTGAACTGAACCCTATTCATCCCCTTCCTGAAATTGGACAATGTAAACCAACCCCCATAGTCAAACCCTTTCTCTCCCCAATTAGGATCAAGGAGCTGAAGAGCAGCCTTACATCTTGCCCAAACACGCTTTTCAAAACCACTGACAACCACTCCCGTACCACCACCCCAATCATTATGGATTATACAACATTATCCACAATCATAACTAAAACAAAACAAAGTCATTCCCGTCACAAAATTAAAAACTCTATTGAATCCCATGCCTCTCAAAACGCAGTTTCTGAATTCAGAGAGTGACGGTAAATTCAAATGCTTGTAAGGTAAGGAATGCCACAACAAACTAAGATGGAATACATGTCTCCAATTATGTAGAAAACTAATTCTATTTAAATATCGTAAGATATACTTCACTTATAATACATCTGAAATTTTAGTACAAACAAAAAATTCCATGGCTTATAACATTTATGCATGAATCCCAACTAGCTCATGAGAGCAAGAAATACAAAACACATCACTAACTTTGAAAAAGTGCCTCTATCCATTCATGTGCATGTCCATATAAATGTATAATAGATAAAGTTATAAACATATAAGAACCTGAGTGCGGAGTTTGAATTCTGCAGCAAGCTCTTCTAATGGGATACACTTGTGCTTTTGCATGGTCCACAAAAAAAATTGTCAGATGGGATCCCAACATAAGAAGAAAAAATTATGGAATTAAAATCTCTTCTATACTCTAACCAACCATTGGCACAATAGAAATCCAAAGTTCTAATCAATATCTCCATTCAATTGCAAGACTATGCATTGCTGGGCTAAATTAGCAAAGCTGCAAGGTTTTCCTATGTAAGACAAGCTATGTCAAAAATATCAGGTTTCAATTATACTTTTCCCTCAAGAGAACTTTGCAAATGTATTGTGACTCAATTTGCGCAGACAAAGCAATTTCACAATTTTAAGCCTCTTCAGTTATTATTTGGAATTTGGAGAAGAGGTTTGAGTCAGATAATGGTTTCAGAGATATTTCACGACTCAAAGCGTGTCCCTAGTTACCAATGAATTTTCCATGTTACTACAGTCCAAAGTAATAGAAAACAATAAAATTAGCAAGGTCCTTGAGATGAGGAGGGCCCAAGGGTACTGAACCTGTAAGCTCTTCAGACAAGTCCATGTCTATTTCACATCTACGGCCAAAGAGATCTATGAATAATAGAACAAAGACTGAACGTACTCCAAAAAATTGCAATCCTTTCTCTGACGATTCAACTTTAAATAACCAAACAGCAGACTTCAAAGATAGTGGGAAATTTTGGACATCCACCTTGCCAACACTTGTTTCCTCTACCAAACCCTAGATCATCGTCTTCAGGATTTCCCCTTGAGGACCTAAGTTGAACCCCACCATACTCTCCCCACACAAACCCTCCAACGCCATTTAGGTACTCAGTCCAATGATATAGAGGGAGGATGGGCATAAGTGTGAAGATGTGTATCAATTATTCTTTGCATCAAAATAGCCTCCCCTTACATACCCATTCAAACATGGCAAGTGTAAGCAATTTGAGATGCGGGGGTTTCCTTAAATACCAGCCTCTTTGCCTAGTTCATTATGTACATGGCCCTCCCAACTAAACCAAGGCTTTATAAAACAGGCTTACAAGTGGAAATTGCAGCTATTGCAAAAATCCAAAAGTTGGCGATGATTTGCTTTAAAGATATACTTTTATACTATAAATTTTAATTCAGGTGAAAATAGTTAGTAATTTAGACCACTCTATAGGACAAAATATATCTATATACACAAAATCGCAATGTGTAATGTCAAATTGCTGAAAGTGCCTTGCACCATGCTTTAATCAATAGGGGAAAGAAGAATTCTAAGTTGGCATTTATCAAATGGAACAGAATTCTCAACATATCTCTATCCAAAATTCCAGAAAAGTATGGATTCTCAAATTTCTTTACCACGTTGAAATGACCCTCAGACATATGGGTGATTGATTTTGGCATAACGTAGTTAAAAGCGGTTCTTGTGATTTTGTTACAAAAGTTGTGATATGTTTTCAACCCATTCCTGGAAGTTTCAATGAATCTGAAACATGAGTACATGAGTTTCTAATTGCATATTAAATGTTATTTATTCCATTCTTTTAATATTTTCAAGGGTGTCACCCCTTGAGATTTGGGGAGTCCCTACAGCCATTCCCATAACACAGCACCCCGGCCCTGAAACAGTGTGGAACATGGGATAAAGTCCATTTACAAGTTATGTACAAGTTTCAATGAGTCATTGTCATATATAATTAGGCATTGCCAACATCACAATTTGTACAAGTCATGCCCAGTGAATGTGAGAGATCAAATTAAATCCCTTTTTAATCTGATCCAGGCACACAGACATTGAGATATATAAGAAATGCCTTTTAAAGTTAAGGTCTTTTTATCCATATCTCGTTAACATGCAAGTCAAAAGGCTCCAAAATCAAGATCTACATCTCCATTGGTATAAGAATAATTTCACACGCCTTCAAGCCATTGGAGACTAAATATCTGGTGTAATGCCTAGGGGTCTCGTCATCTCATGGGCACATGTAACTTCCATATGACCACAACTGAGACCAATAGCACTTAACAATCCTTGATATGGAATCTTAGCTCTATTATAGAAAGGAATGAATCATTAAAATAAAAATACCTCTTGAAGGTGGGATCACAAAATTCGATGAGAAACTATATCAAGAAACAGTCAAATATGCATAGCGAGCTCCATTTTCTTCCAATTTGCAGTCTCCCATAGATTTTACCAACCTTTTTTCCATCTACTATGCTATGAGTTATTTCTGGCATCATGCACCTGTATGCTCTTCTAAGCACTCAACATGAAAAACGAAATTATGAATTTAGTGGTTGACAAAGGGTGTCCCATAATGATGACCCAGGTTTAAACCCTAGCATGCATAAAGCCCTAAGAATTAAGTTGTTGACCATGTTTGACAATGGATTATATGTGGATTATATGAAGCATTGTTCACAACAACAAAAATTCATGAATTTTCCAATCTATCATCTATCTGATGAAAAATGGTCCAGACCCCAGATCCACAAAAGGGCATACCGCATATCCATCTGCCAGAAACTAGGGTAAACAGCTCCTTCAGAATGGAACCAGTGAGTCTAAGGGAACAGACCAACAACCTCCACCACTCAATCATAGACCTAACTCTTCTCCACTGCTTGAACATCCTGACGGCAGTCACCCTTACATCATGTGCAGTAGCATGCCACAATTCTGGGCAGCCCTTTTGAAACAATTGGTTATGCTCCATTCCTTTTGCATCCTGTAGCAGTAGATTTTGTTCAAAGGCATTATGTGGGCAAATTCTGGTGGCATTTAAAGACGAGAAAGTTCTGGTTAGAATGACTTGCTTCCTCTGCCCATCAAGCTATAATGTGATCTAGAAAGCATTGCCGTATAAATCGTTTCCAGAATAATGATGCCTTGGTTGATGGACTACACGTCTTGGAAGAAGATTAATCAGTTCTTAAAGCCAGGTTTGACACTTGCAATTTGATGATCATTCATGGAAGGTGAGTATTGTATACAGATCTTTCCGGTGTTCCTTGAAGTATGGTGACCCCGGATTATCATAAGAATGGAGATACTCCAAGCAAATGAGCATGATCATAAAAACTGTGTTAAAATTATAAATATGAACCTAAGAGTAGCATATTGTGTTCCCACAATAGAGGCCTGAGAATGGTGCAAGAAAGTGCCAATATGTTAGCTAAGAGGTACGTGTTTCCATCTTGATAGCCTGAGTTCTTGGGGTCTAACCTGTAGGGTTACAGAATTGCAGCCTGTGTTGAACCATATGACAAAAATGAACCCACAGTTTGGGATTTATCCAAAGCATTGTTCTAATTGTCCTGATCCAACAATGGAGGTACTCAATGAGACAAATCATAGGGAAGGGCATTTATAGGATGTACTTTAAATGACCAAGATTCACTCCCACCAATGGATAATTTGATCAAAAGAGGAGGATATGATCCTAGTTTCTGCTCTCTTAGTTTTGCGGGGAGGAATCGATTGATCATTTGTTCCTTTTGTGTGGGTTATCTCAATAAGTCTGGAAGGAAGTTTCTTTCTTGATATAGACTTCTAAAGAATGGGCAGGAAACAATTTGCTTCATTGTTTTGAGAACTGGGCTACAACTGATAGTGTTTTTAATTTGTAATTTAGGGGATTTGGAAGCAACTAAATGTTGTCATCTTTGATAATATACAACCAAGCTAAATGTATTCAAGGCTCGTTCTAAAATTGTTGAATTTTTCGAAGATGAAAAGGCTGGAAGGGTACAAAACATCACTACTCCATTATTACCTACAACTTATCTTATTGATTTTTTGGAGCAGCCCAAATAGTATGAACTAATCTTATTGATTTTTTGGAGCAGCCCAAATAGTATGAACTTATCTTATTGATTTTTTGGAGCAACCCAAATAGTATGGTGATCAGGTTGAATAATAATCATTATTATCAGTCATGGATGGATGTAGCATTTAGCAGTAATACAAGAGCCTAGCTATTAACTATTTGGTGTATATATATATATTTTGGCTTATTCAAAAAAGCAGTATATATATTGGCTTATTCAAAAGCATTTATGTCATTATAAGTATGCTTTTCACTATAAGTATAAGTAGTAGGTGATTTTAGAGTCATTATTGATTAGGAAGGCAGAGCTGGGTGTACTCATTTACTTGTAAATATGTTGGTCTATTGAAAAAACATCATAGATCTACAATCAAATTTTGTAAATATGTTGGTCTATTGAAAAGGAATCATAGATCTAGAATCAAATTTTGATTATTTGTCCTTTGTCCTTTAAGCATATTTATTGAACAAGTAAATATCTTGGTCTATTGAAAAAACATCATAGATCTAAAATCAAATCTTGTAACTACCAACACACTCTGTTCTCTTCTTTTACTACTACAGCCTTCAATGCTTCCTTACATCTCTGTTCTGATCCAAAAGATTACATCTCAACCCCATTAAATAGGACACTTAATCTAACTACATCAGTATGTATAGATCATTATTATTATCCTTAACATCTTGTCCTCGTCTAAATTATACCTGCAGGCTATAGCCTGTCATTACACATAATTGATATTGTCTTTAAGAGATGCTATACTACCTTCAAGCTAAAAATATATAGCTAATCTTGATGTGCTTATATTCGTGCACTTATCCTCATGCATCTTATGCAGCATCAACTAAACACAATCAAGTATTCATCTTTCTAACAGTCAAATGGTTTTAATTTTTGACAAATGTGTAATGTGAATAACTCATTACAGAAGAATGCATATAAACTAACAGATGTTTATTCCAGCAGATGCATACCATGGATATAGATTTTAGCAGTTAATAAAGTCTGATTTGAATTCTGTAACTGTGTTTCTTATTTCTACAGAAGACTGATGCATAACTTTGAAGGATATTTGTTTGAAAGTCAAAATGTCGATTTCTTGTTCCCCGCATCTCTCATGAAAAGACAAAGAAGTGGGATGGAAGAAAAAATTTCAACTGAGATGTTGGAAGATTACCCACATGACTATTAATTAGATAGTGTATCTTAAGACTCGGCACATTACTGGTATCCAAGGCAAATTTCATATCATAAAAACTCAGTTATCCAACCAAACAAAAAGGAAAAGAGATACATCCTCAAGAAACTTTTGAATTAAAACCTATCTTTTGTGCCAAATGCAAATCCATAGTAAGTATCAAATATTCTGCCAAATCTAAATTTCTTTTTTTAAATCAATCTTCTTCTTCTCCACTTACAGTACCTTTCCAAGTTTCTTGTAGCTTCTCCTCATGTTTGTAAACTGGTTGCGCTGCCCAAACAAAGTGGCCTCCAGCCCTCAACATCCTATCCACCTCAAGAAGTAAAATACCCCCTTCATTAAAGGAAAAGAAAGTATCACAATTAGTGAACGCTCATAAAAACTGTGTTAAAATTATAAATATGAACCTAAGAGCAGCATATTGTGTTCCCACAACAGAGGCCTGAGAATGGTGCAAGAAAGTGCCAATATGTTAGCTAAGAGGTACGTGTTTCCATATTGATAGCCTGAGTTCTTGGGGTCTAACCTGTAGGGTTACAATATTGCAGCCTGTGTTGAAGCATATGACAGAAATGAACCCACAGTTTGGGATTTATCCACGGCATTGTTCTAACTGTCCTGAGCCAACAATGAAGTGGTCTGCTCCAGGTGTAACTTCTTAACTTGCATAAAATCTTGGGATCAAATCTATGGAGGTGCCAAAGGTCAAGGCTGTCCATTTCACATTATGGCTATTGAATCATGTGAATTAAAATCTAGGGCTGCCTATGGGCTATATGTATTACGGACTGCTGTAGGAGATAATCTGCTGCCAATTTTCACCCCAAAATCAGGATGAGATTTCAGATCTGTCACTTGTTCTTTGCATATAAGAAGGCATATTTATCTACAGGATACTTCAGCACATTCCTGGTAGCACATCTTTAGAGGAATACCACGCCCGTTCAAGGCTAATAGCACATTACACAATTGGAGGAAACAATGCACCTGACAGTACCATCTCAGCTAGAGAACATTTGAATATGATCTAAGTATTTTATAAAATTCCTAAACAACAA
>LPNX010939983.1:374712-481001 GCA_001517045.1 Pseudotsuga menziesii
GTAAAAATATGGAGTTACTATTGTTATGTTCTAAAGCATAGTTCAAAAGACCTTATGGCATAGCATATACAGAAGCCAGATCTATAGTGTAGCTTAGATAGCTATAGAAATACAAATATCAATAGAGAACATGTAGTGTTTGACATATATAACCTGAAATATATATTTATAATTGATATATTATATTCAACCAATTATTTTTATTTTATATGTATTTGGTCAATTCATGTTAGTTGTGATACTACATTAATTTACTAGATTCTAACACTGTAGATGGATTCAGAGACCCATTTCCATCTGCAGTGTTAGAATTTAGTAAAATGTACAAATTAATTGTCAAATTTGTAATTTTTTCCATTGCTAGAGTAACACAATTATAAATGACCAATTGTAATCTGGTCATTTGTAGTCTAGATATCCCGTGACCAAATTTGGTCATTTATCTTGGTCATTTTTAGTTGGTTTTTATCCCGTGACCAAAAGTGGTCATTTATCTTGGTCGTTTTTAGTTAGCTCACTTAGAATTATCATTTTTGGTCATTTATCCCTTTAAAAAAACTGTGGTGACCAAAAATTTTCGTCTCATGGTCACTAATCTCTCATTTTCCACAAGTGTGGGTAAACTATGGGTTGATTATTCTAACAGAGATGGCCAAATATCTCATGCCAAATCTTGTTGATGTTGTTAGCATGAGACAATAAAGATGTAGGAGAAGAAATATGTAAGAAATGTGAGAACTCATAAGCTTTGGTAGAGTGATTTGCAATACCTTTCTCTACAAGATTTTCAGTGGCTTTTTCTGTAATCTCAACTGATTCTGAATTGAATGTAACTCTCTTGGGAGA
Source organism: Pseudotsuga menziesii (assembly GCA_001517045.1). NCBI lineage: Eukaryota > Viridiplantae > Streptophyta > Pinopsida > Pinales > Pinaceae > Pseudotsuga > Pseudotsuga menziesii. The sequence continues at coordinate 375,559 of LPNX010939983.1, forward strand.
GCTTCTATGTGTCATCTGGTAAATAGAAAACATGTTAGTAGCAAGGGAGGGAATATATAAGACATTCTTGAACTCACCATGCTTCGCTCTGGCTGAGCCCCTTCCTCTGCTGGAATATGAGAATCATCTCCCATGTGAAAGTTATCCCCCTTTGTTAGTGAAAGAGTATAGAATGATTATTTGGAAGAAACCATGTGTTTGGAAGCTCTAGAATCTATTATGTATGTTGAGGATGGAGAGATAGTTTCTTTCAAAGCATGACACCTTTCGGCATCTTCTATATGTGGTTCTTCATCATGCTTGTTTGATCCTAGACGAGCAATGTTATGCTCCATGAGAAGAGTAGACATTTCATCAAGTTCCTTCCTCATACAATGATCTTCAAGATGGTACCCCTTTTAACAATAGGGACATAAATTATTTTCAAACTTCTTCTTCTTAGAGCTGTAGGCCCCTTCGAAAGCTTGTTGATTTTGTTTAGTGTTCGAATCAGATGCCTTTGGATCCTTCTTCTTTGATTTTGGCTTTGCTTGCACTTTGGAAGAGTCAGAAACTAGGAGAGATTTATCTTTGGATGTCTTGATGACTCACATTCTCATCACTTTGTCTTACTTATTGATTAAGGACTCGGAAAAAGAATCTAAGGAAGGAACCTTCCAATCAGGAAAGCTTTCCCGCTTGGAATGAAATATGGAAAAAAATACATATTACACAGGGCCTAGTTTGTTGAGTATGGAAATAACATTTTTCTTATCCTTTCACTCTATTCCGCACTGTCTACACTGGAGTACTAGAGACTTGAATTTAGTAAAGAATTGCTCAATAGTATTGAAAATGCTGGGATGAAAAGATACCAAGTCATTTTCCAGAATGTGTCCCTGAATCTTGTCTTGTTTGTCAAACAAGCTATCAAGCTTCTTCCAAGATTCTCTCGGAGTCCTCAAGCATTCTAGGTGGAAGAGGAGATCTCTGGAAATATAAGTACAAAAGTACCGAAATGCTTCATCACAACGGGTCAAAAACTTGTTCTTCTCTACCAACTGATGAGGCTCTGGCTCCCATCCATGTATGATACTATGGTAGCCATGCTTGTGCAAGGCCAGCTGCATATAAATACTCCAATCAAGATAATTGGAAGTTGTGAGAATCTGTGGTTCATGAGTTTGAGAACTCATAATTTCTCCGACTGGAAGTACTGATAATCTTCACACAATCTACATAGCACTTGTCAATTTCAATCCAATAACACACTAAAACATATGAATTGTTATAATCATGGCCTTCCTCTCAAAATGAACATGTTTTCAAGGTCCGTCACGCCCTCTCCGCTACTCTAAATAAATCCAGAGCTAGCAAATTTTCATAGGGGACTTCTGTGGAAACCCAACTGCTTCTGATGCTCAATGGAGAGAAATAACCATGAAACGTGCTTGAGAAGACTCTGATGACATATTAGAATTTGAATTCCATTTAGATATTCAAGAATATAGTTCTAATAATTTTTACAGCAAATGGAGAATGAATATACAAATTGAACAAAACAAACCACACAGGAAACAAACAAGTATTTCTCAAGAATTTACAATATCATTCACAATAATAATAGCTAGTGTTACAATAGTTTACATAGGAAGAATTCAAATGCATGGGATATGAATTTGAATATTCTAATTGGATATGATTGTATCTACTTGAATCTCTTACTCATGGTCTCTCAATCAATATCGGAGTCCAAATTCAATTCCCAGATGTCCAACGAACTCAAACAAAGAGTGAGAACTAGTTAACTCAGTGAAACTGAGTGTGGTATGTGGGAAAAGGTGCCTACTCCACATGCATCCATTCATTATCCATGCAATACATGCACTAGCAAACTGCTTTTGAACTAACTGAAAGTAACTAGGGGCTAACTCAGACTAACTAGTACTAACTTCAACTAACTAAAGATTCAGTATCAATAATAGGATAATGTTGAATGTGAACTTCTTCATTTGAATATAAAACCTATAGTAGATCATCATCATCATCAAAAATAGATGGATAAATAGTTATACCTTCTTGTGCTATTGGAGGAGTATCATGCAGCTGATCTTCTTCGAACTTGACACTTCTTTCAATGAAGCATCTTCTGGTAGAAACCTCCATTAGTTTGTAATATTTTACATCTTCTGCATATCCCAGCAAAATACATTTGATACTTTGGGCTTGGAAGGCCTTCCTCTTGTCAAGTGGTATTTTGGCCCAAGCTTTGGAACCAAAAAATATGAGATGAGATTTATTGGGATTATACCCATGTAGTGCTTCGAATGGAATGACCCCAACCACTGACTTGTGGGGCACCCTATTCTGCAATTACAAAGCATAGTTTACTCCTTTAGCCCAAAGAGATGGAGGTAGATGCTTGGCATGGAGAAGGGATGTTTCCATCTCTTTCAATGATCTGTTCTTCCTCTCATCCACACCATTTTGTTGTGGTTTGTATGGAACTGAGTGTTCCATTCGAATCCCCTATGATTCACAAAAAATCTTGAAATATACTTTGATGTACTCTCCTCCTTTATCAGATATTATTGATTTGATATTCTTATTGAAACTATTCTCAATCACAGATTTAAAAAATTCAAAAGTCTCAAAAACTACTGATTTTTGTTTCATGAAGTAGATCCAACAGTACCATGAACAATCATCAATAAATGTGAGGAAGTACCTACAACCATTAATGGAGTTTGTCAGCATAGGTCCTGCTACATCATTATGTATCAAATCAAGTGTAGAGGCAGCTCTATGTGCCTTCCCAACATCAAAAATCTTTTTTGTATGCTTACCTACCAAGCAACCATCACATACTCCATCAGAACCATTTTATCATTGTGGAGCTGCTTCAGATATTTGAAATTGAGATGGCCAAATCTCTCATGCCAAATCTTATTGGTGTTGCTATCATGAGACTATTAAGTTTTAGGAGTAGAAACAAGTAATAAATGTGAGAACTCATAAGCTTTGGTAGATTGATTTGAAATACCTTTCACTACAATATTTCCAGTGGCTTTTTCTGTAATCTAAAATGATTTTGAATCGAATGTAAATCTATTGGGAGAGCCTATATGTGTCATCTGGTAAACAAATACTAGGTTAGCAGCAAGGGAGGGAACATATAAGACATTATTGAACTCACCATGCTTCACTCCGGTTGAGCCCCTTCCTTCTACTGGAATATGGGAATCATCTCCCATGTGAATGTTAGGCCCCTTTGTTAGTGAAATAGTAGATAAGGATTCTCTAGAAGAAACCATGTGGTTGGAAGCTCCAGAATCTATTATGTATGCTGAGGATGGAGAGATAGTTTCTTTCAAAGCATGCCACCTTTCAGCATCTTCTGTCTATGGTTCTTCATCATGCTTGTTTTCTCTTGGATGAGCAATGTTATGCTCCTTAATAAGAGGATAAATTTCATCAAGTTCCTTCCTCATACAATGATCTTCAAGATGGTACCCCTTTTCACAATAGAGACATAACTTCTTTTCAAACTTCTTCTTCTTAGAGCCGGAGGCCCCTTCAAAAGCTTGCTAATTTTGTTTAGGCTTCGAATCAGCTGTCTTTGGCTCCTTATTATTTTATTTCCCCTTTTCTTGTGCTTTGGAAGAGTCAGAAACTAGGAGAGCTTGATCTTTGTATGTCTTGATGACTCCCATTCTCATCAATCTGTCTTTCTCCTTGATTAAGGACTTGAAAAAAGAATCTAACGAAGGAACCTTCCAATTAGGAAATCTTTCCCACTTGGAATGAAATATGGAAACAAATACAGAATACTCAGGGCCTATTTTACCGGGTATGGAAAAGGATATTCTGCTCATCCTTTCACTCTATTCCCCCCTCTATGTGTTGTATTACCAAAGACTTGAATTTAGTAAAGAATTGCTCAATAGTCTCGAAACTGTTGGGATGTAAAGATACCAACTCATTCTCCAGAATGTGTCCTTGAAGCTCATCTTGTTTTTTAAACAAGATATGCAGCTTCTCCCATGATTCTCTCAGATTCCTTAAGCCTTCTAGGTGGAAGAGTAGATCTATGGAAATATAAGTACATAAGTTCCCGACTGCTTCATCACAATGGTTCAGAAACTTGTTTTTCTCTACCAGCTGATGAGGCTCAAGCTCCCATCCATGTATGATCATATGGAAGGAATGCTTGCACAAGGCCAACTGCATATCAATCCTCCAATCAAGATAATTGGAAGTTGTGAGGATACCTGTTTCAGGAGTTTGAGAAATCATAATTGCTCCGACTAAAAGTACTGCAAAAATTCACACAATCTACGTATCACCTCTCAATTTCACTGCAATAACACACTAAAACATATGAATTATTAGAATCATTTCCTTCCTCTCGAAATGAACATATTTTCAGGGTCCGCCATGCCCTCTCCGCTGCTCTGAATAAATCTAGAGCTAGAAAATTTTCATAGGGGACTTATGTGGAAACCCAACTGCTTTTGATGTTCAATGGAGAGAAACAATGATGAAACCTTCCTTAGAAGTCTTTGATACCATATTAAAATTTGAATTCCATTTAGATCTTCAAGAAGATAGTTCTAATAATGTTTGCAGCAAATGGAGAATGAGGATACAAACTAAACAAAACCAACCACACAAGAAACAAGCAAGTATTGCTAAGGAATTTACAATATCATTCACAATAATAATATCCTATGTTACAATAGTTTACATAGAAATAATTTGAATTCATGGGATATGAATTCGAAACTCCCAAGTGGATATGAATGTATCTAACTGAATCTCTAACTCATGGTCTCTCAATCAATATCGGAGTCCAAAATCAACTCCCAGATGTCCAACCAACTTAAACAAATAGTGACATCTAGTTAACTCAGTGCAACTGAGTGTGGTAGGTGGGAAAAGGCACCTACTCCACATGCATCCATGCATTATCTATGCAATACATGCGCTAGCTAACTATTTGTTAACTAATTGAAAGTAACTTGGGGCTAACTGAGACTAACTATTACTAACACCAACTAATTGAAGTAGGTTGGTTTCTGGACTCCCAGTGGATCCTAACATGTAGGTATTGTTCAAGGAGGTTCCCAAATAGATGCATGCACATGTAGCAAGTCAAAATCAACCTCTAGCAGTGATCCCCACACTCTAGTGACTGGTACTTGTGTCCCCATTAGGCAAAGTGGACCCAATGGTACTAGTGGACCCAATTAATTAATAAGGTTCCTAAGTTAGGCTGATTAATCTAATAGATAGTATGGTCAAGGGAGGATTAATAATCCTAATAGAACAATGGGAGTGTTTAATGTATTTGTAAATCTAACTTTGAAACTTATCCATGAAGTCTGAACTAGGAATCTCACCCTCGAGCAAGTCGATCCTCTTACATGGCACATGTAAAGAAGATGATGGATTCATAGAGACATACTCATATCTCTTCCACGTAACTGTGATATATAACAATTGAGGGTGTGCTGGATCAAATGGAAACTTTCTATGGAACAATGCCAAATTACCACATTCATGGCATCTTCTCCCACTTACACACCTTTTAATGAAAAACACATTTTCAGCATTCTTATTGCATAGTATCATAGAAATAAAATCTCGCACTATGTGAGGAGATGGTTCACCATCCCAATTTTTTTGCAAAAATCAACAAATGTTCGTAGTATAACTAGAATTTAAAGTGGTATCGACAACAACAAGTGTCCCAAATTGTATTCGGCCCAATATACCACGGTTTCAACTTACTAAACATGCTAAATGAGATGTAGACACCGAGATTTGATTCTTTGAATTCCCCAAACAAAGAAACTCATGTCATCTCCATAACATGCTTGCAGAATGTTGTCGCAGGACATGTTTTCGATTTGGTATAACATGAGAATGGTTGTCCCAATACTTTATCACCTTCTCTCTGATGCATTAGAGGAAATTTCATCTCAAAATGGGCCTTTTAACTCTAATTCAAATTCCATGTCATCATGTGTTATCCAATGAAATTGGTTTAAATTTCAAATACTGTATAGGTCTTAAACAATTTCTTAATATAAATTTGGGGATAAGTATCATAAAAAAAAACTACTTTTTTTATTTGTATTTTTGACATGTCTCCCTGTGTTTTTACTCAAATTTCAATTGGGAGACCTATACCCACTCGGCATACTTTTGACGGACCCCGCTACCCCAAAAACAAGAAATGCCTGAAAAAGACATGATGCCGAGTGGGTACTTGCTGGATGTGGAATTTAATTCCGCATCCAACGAGTTCTCCTGATCGAAATTTGAGTAAAAACACAGGGAGATATGTCAAAAATACAAACATATAAGTATTTTTTTCTTTACTTCCTCCAAAATTAATAAATATTATTTTATTATTTTATTAATTTTTCTTAGGAGGCCCATTTTGAGTTGAAATTTCCTCTAATTCCCTCTTCCATCCTTTCTTGATATGCTTCTCTGCAAATAAGATCACAACAAGCAACTTCATCATTTCCATCTATCTTTGCCCTCAATTTAGTGTATTTGTGCAGTGTTTTTCTTGAAACATGGAGAAACTTTGACATTGTTGTGACCATTCGATTTCTTGAGGTGCTTTTTGCCATAATAGCAGTTGTAATTTCCCCATGAGAAGCTTTAATATCGGGTTTTCTTGACTTTCCAAATGCATATAGTGCAGTTGTTACATTTTCTGTTACATTCTCACATGCATTTTTATTTTTAACATCCTTAGAACCCAACAACTTTGTGGCACGTTTCAATTTTTTTTTGTTTTATCAATCCATGTAGGATTTGAGCCTGTGTAATCATTGATTGTTGTTCAAAGTAAAACTTGATTATGTTACTAACATGCTCTCTGATTTTCTGATCAAGGGTCAGGTTCCTGAACTCTTCTTGTGTGGAATCATCCAACCCTCTTAAACAATTTGCAGCCATTCCTGAACTCTTCTTGTGTACGATCCTGTGATGGTTGGCCAAGATCTGTCCCTGTATAAGTTAATTGAATTTTGAAATTGTTTACTTCTATGACCAAATAAGGGACTTTTACATTCTTCAATTTCATTGTCTTTCAATGAAAAATAAGGAAATTAGAAAATTTTAAACAAATGAATTATACAATATTTTTTCTTAAAGCACCAAAATTAAATGTTGTTGCAATAAAATATTCCTTAAGGAAATATGATAAGATGGTGTATAAATTACAAATGGTTTTGCATCATTTAGAATATCAAAATGATTATCATCACAGTGTCTTATGCATATAATGTACACTTATGTGAGTTTGTATTTGATGCAACCTATGAAACCCATTGCACAAACTCTAATATAAAATCCATTGGTCCACAAGTTACGTTAACATATAATGGACAATCTTTGTGTATGCTTGCAACCAATTCCCTTTTTATAAAAAATAATAACTTCATATAAGCGTGCTAGAAAAAAATATAACTTCATAAACAATAATATTTTGACAAAGTAATGATAATTGTTTAATATCTTCATGGCAATTTTAACCATAGATGCACATTTTATTTTACTTATCATAATGCAATTGTTTGTTAAAAAAATAGCAAAAAAATACAAGCTCAAGAATAACATTTTATTTCACTTATCATATTGCCATTGTTAGTTAAAAAAGTAGCAAATAAATTATACAAGCTTGAATAACAATTTATTTTAAGCTTCTATTATTGCCATTGTTTGTTAACAAATTAACAAATAAATACAAGCTTGAATAACATTTTATTTTACTAATCATATTGTCATTGTTTGTTAAAAAAATATCAAATACTTATACAAGCTTGAATATTCTCTAAATGTATTTATTCATATCTTTACAATGATCTCTTACATCTCATATTCAAGACTAATAAATTCTTGAATTTGTCATAGTTGTTGATTTTCTTTGAGATCGTCATTGTCATCAATGCTTAAAGCCCTATGATTCCTAGTCATTTGTACATGATTATTGATGATTGCTTAAGTTCAATCAAGTGCGTCACTTGTAAGTTAGTTTGTCACCAAATATATCAATAAATTTAAACATGCAATATATTAAATAAAAACATTTTTTATAAATTATTTATGATCTTATTTAGAGTGTACAAATCCTTGAACCAAATTCTACAAAGGCTTTCCATTTTTCTACATATACTATATTTCATTAATAATTGTACACAAAACTATTGAAGTTATGTGAGTTGTTATGAACAATTAGTTTCTATATTAAATACAAATTGTAATGTTAATTATCATCATTACACGAGGTCTATGGAAATGTTTTTTATGTTCATTAATATGAGTGATAACCAATTTTCTTTTAATTAAATTTGAAAAATTTAAATGATTTTTATCAATGCACAATATGAAATATCATCATAGTACATACACCATGTAATGTGTAACATAGAATATGCAATGTGGACCATAGAACATGTAATTTGGAACATAAAACATGAAATATTAGTATGTAATAGGATATATAGAAATTATGAATTTGAACACTATGAAAATGAATATATGAATATGAACTTAAAATCATATTAAAATCGATGAAATGAGAGATAAGACTATATAAAGGACGAGGAAAGTAAGTGCAATGTTAAGAGGAGAAGATGCAAGTCAACCTATGATGGTGCAATCAACTCCCATTGAGAACAATATTTGTAATTTTTAACATAAAAGTTATATATATCTGAGGCTATATTATCAAATTATAAAATTCATTTGTATGGAAGGTTATGTGAGGCTAATGGATATATGCATATTCATTTAGAACTAGATATTATGCTAGAATACCATGCACTATAATTATATATATTAATCAACCATTCTCTAATTTCATTGGAAAACTAGTTACTCATACTATAATACACTTACTTTGTATATATGTAATTTAGTGTAATGGTTAAATATTTTTTTCAATTCTTTCGCAACACATGCCATTCTTTCACATGTACATAAGTGGTTTTAGAAAGTTGTATATATACATGCAAATACAATGTATATAAGTTTATGAATTAATTACAAAATTATAATTAAATTATAAATAGTATAACATGTATATATCTATCTATCTATCTATCTATATATATATATATATATATATATATATATATATATATATNTGTACATACAATTATGAATACATATATATGAATACATGCACATTCAATGTATATAAATTTATGAATTAATTACAAAATTATATTTTAATTCTAAACAATTTAACATGTATATATATAAATTATGAAGTAGAACACAATGAAATTGAATATATGAATATGCAATATGAAATTATATGAATATATGAAAATGAAATTATATGAACTAGATCACTATAAAAATGAAATTATATATATGAATATGAAATTGCATAACTTTTAAATCATACCAATATTGTTAGCAATGACATTTGATTCTCCCATCATAGGTTGATTTGCAACTTCTTCTCCTCTCAAGATTGATCTTTTTTTCCTCTTTTTTTCTCTATCTTTCTCTCTTATTTCTTCGGTGTTGCTTTGATTTCGAGTAGATATTTTACCTCGACGTTTCTTGCTTCCCATTGTGGTTGATCAACAATCCAAATTCATACCTACAACAATATGTAAACACAATACACAATGCTAAATTTGCATTAGAACACAATCATTGTTTCAAATAGGTTAGTCAATTGTGAAGGATAAAATTAGTAACATGTTTATGTTTTATTTTTTATGTTTATATATAATTCCTTTAGGAATTCAGGTGGTAAATGTGGTTGGGAAGGTATTTAGAATGGCATTAATGCCATCAATGCCTAAGTTCATTCATGGCCATTTTTGTTTAGGATTTTAACAAAAACAGGACTTCAATCGAGGTCGTAGCTTGATCGATGGTTTCAGAACTACCTAGATCGAGGTTTTAACATTAACTTGATCGAGGGATTTCAATACCTCGATCGAGGGCCTAAAAAATAGAGAATTGTCCCTCTTATAGGAAAATCAATGTTTATATGTGTCTTCCATGGGTGTAAGCCCTGCCATTCATGGCACACAACTGAGCGGAGTTTGTACCGATAGATTCATCACCGAATCCTCTATCCATTGAGGTATCATGCATGTGTTTTGGCATTCATATGTTTTTTTTGTAATTATTTCTAAAACTTACACTTATAAAACCTGAAAACAACTTCAAAGCAGCTCAAAGAAAAATCCGCAGGGTAAAAAATACACATCCAAAAATTTCTTAAAAATGAATAGCCCACACATCGCCGTGTCCTCTTCAAAACAATATCTTTGGTATTTCACTTTTTGAAAACAGTTAAAAAAAAGTTGGGATGGACACACATGTGTATAAAATGATGTTGAAATCAGATGTGGTCACTTTTGAAAAATAATAAATAATTGTATATTGTAAAATAAATTAACAAAAAAATATGCAGACCATAGTGCATTTTGTGTAGATAATGCTCATATATATATAATTATTAATGTAAGATTGAATTATTGGGGTGGAACACGAACCACTTATTAACTTCTTCAAATTTTTAAGGTCACCGAGTTCATTAAATGTGAAATTTCACACATTGAATGACATCAAAATATTTAAAAAATATCATTGGGAATCCAACATAATATTCTACAATTTTTTTTTTTTACTACAAGTCGAAATTCACATGGCATATATGCATTTCGAGGGCTCCTATCTAGCACATGAGTAAAAAATTCAAGTTTCATCACCAAATTTGGCCAAAAAGTGTTACCCACCTTCATAGAATCACCCATAATACTCTAATTCTATCTAAGAATTATTGAACTTGAATCTATACTTTATCTTAGGGGTCAAACCTTCAATTTGTGGGAAAAAAGGAAGGCGGTATGATATATAAACATTAACACACAAGTTTTGTATCTTTCAGCACGAGAGATGATATTCTCAACTAAAATAAATGGATCAATTATTTTATCCACACTATTGTCCCTAGTCTCTCCATTATGCCAAGTGGGAATCAAAGGTGATGAAAGGATGTTGGTTAAATTATCCTCTAAAAAACATGGTTGAACCAGTGACTCAATGGATTCAAGAGGGAATTTGATACCCATACTTATTCAGTAGAAAGCACTATATGTAGATCACCCCCCAAGTGTCAAATAAGGGGCCTCCAATATCCCACTATCCAAAGCATCCTTCCAAAACATGTGCATGTCTCTATAAGGGCCATAACAATTTGAAATCCTAATAGCATTGCCAATGTCTCTACTAAATCCTTCAAACACAATAGCAACACAAGTAAAAAAAGGTGAGAACTTAGTTTCAATAGGGTTCCAAGCCATCATTAGACCCCTAAAAAATCCTTGTGCATCAATAACAATGCATTCCCACCTAGGAAGAAGCTTCAAAAAAATTCCTCAAGCATTGACACCTAATACCATAGCCTCATGAATAAGTAAAACATTTGGTTTTTATTATTCAAACAATATTTTGAGGGAAAGGAATTTTGGGCTACCCTGTGGCTATGCCCAACCCCTATAACATTAACATATATTATTTTCATCAAGGAACTAAGGTAGAGGTGTAATATCCTGCATTTTGGACCTAACACTTAGAAGCATGAGCCTATTGATTATGATGTTATCTTGATGGTTTATTTTAATATATTGGGTCAAAGACCCCACTGCATATGAACATGATGATTTGTTTTATATATTGGGTGTAAGCAAATTGTTGCTGATATATTTGCTTGTTTGTGTTGGGCGAGGACCCTGAAGCACATGATTGATGAGATGTTTTGTGTTGAGCAAGGAGATCTGGAGCACATGAGTAATTAATATTGTGTTGAATGAGAAGCTCTGGAGCACATGAGTATTTATATTGTGTTGAGCATGAATCTTTGGAACACATGAAAATATAAGTTGGAAGTGTTGGGCATAAGCCCTGGAGATTTCCATGTTGATTTTGAGCATAAGCTCTGGAACATCGGATCCTTGGCCAATGTATCCCTAGGTGTATCGTACAAGTACATCCTAGAATTAGTGTTGAGTGAAGAGCTCTCGAATTGCACTAAGTTTGTAACTCCATGTTTTTAGCGTTGAGTATGGGCTCTGGTAAGTGCTAGGAGTTACTGAAAAGAATTAATAATTCCCGAATGAAAACAACTCGAGAAAAATATTGATCTCATTATACTTATTTATAAGTTATTAAATGAAATTTTGAATTTTTGTATTCTCATCAAGTACTAAAGAATTACCATGTTATACAAGGGAATCCAACATGCAAGGATGTTTAGAGTTTCCTAGACTAGTAAAGCTAACCATCTACCTAATGACCCTAATGAAGAAGTGTCATAAGTCTAGGGATCATAGTATATGATGCCCAAAGACAAATGTTATATTATTATATTTTATACATGCTATGTATAAAGAATAAAAATAGTAATAATATTAATAATGAAAGAAAGAAGGAGAAGCTCTAATTTAGTATTATTTATTACTAAAAGATAAATAAATAGTATAATGCCTACAAAATTCAAAATTCGGAACTAGTTAAAAGTTCCTAAGCTAAAGTATTAAAAATACCCCAAATTAAATAAAAAGGGTTAAATCAATAAATCAAGGTTTCTTGATTTAACTGCCACATTAACTGAAAAGTTTTTTTATAAAGCCTCAAGCCAAGGAAAGGCTTGGGGACTTGATCTATATTTTTGGAGTCGTTATTCTACCTGCAAATGTATTAAGAGATATTTCTTGGAGAACATTTCCCTAAGAGGAAGAATAATTGATCCAAACCCAATATAGCAGTTAGGGAAACCCTACCTTGGTAGCTCTAAGGTACTTGCATGTTGGAACCAGCTCGAGGGGATCTGGATTGAAACTAGGAAAGGTTCTGGGTCATGGTTGGGTGGAACTTGGTAGTTCCCAAGTGATTCAGTCATCTAATACCAAGGTCATATCTTCCTATGATTTTTTAATACTAGTTATTTGAGTGTGCAGGTTTCAACCATTAAATAAGCTTCAATTTATAGGTATGAGGTTCTGGACTTCCTATTTTGTTTTATTGAACAAGTGTTGGCTATATTAGGAAAATGTTTACATTATACTTTTTTAACCCTATGTTCCTTGGTTCTGTATAATTCTTTTAGGGTTTACATTTTAAATTATAAACCCTAGGCTGTGATTTATTTCCTATGCTAGATTTATCCAAGGTTTGTTCAACTAGTTTACTTCTGTAATTTTAAATTCCTGTATAAATATTTACCAAGGGTTTTGCACCTTAGTTTTACTTATGTATTATCTTTGTTTAAACTGTTTTTTTTCTACAAACTAGGTATTATTTCAGAATAATTACGTAGTTGGTCATTGGCCTATATACTCTACTAACGGATTTCATATTGTCGGCAGAGGCATGTTATAATTAAAAAGACCAGTTTAGATCTAGGTTTAAGATCTAAAATAACTATACAAATATAATAATTAGAACCTAGTAAATATATTAACCTATATATATTAACCATTATAAAATAGAATTATAATCCTAATCTATCAACACTAAATTTACATCTAAGAACAAATTATACATACCACATACGAGAGCTAAGATTAAGAACCAACAAAGACCTTTCGAGGCATGTATAAATAACCATAGGCTAATAATCAAATCATTCCCATCAAAACAAATATTATCCTAATATTTTAACAGTCCAAGTAATCGAGGCCCTATAAATGGTCCATGATTTATAACCACTATACTGTCTATATCTCCAAGTATAAACAAGAATATTAAATTACCAACAATATAAATCCATGACATTAAACCATAAAGCGAACCATCTAAGTAATAAAATCCACGTAACAAAACTTTATAACAGAATTTGTATGACATAATACTATCTATAGATACCAATTAAAACACAACTATAAAATCATTACCATAATAACTTAAACCCCTAAAGATACACAGGGGTCGCAGTATCGACACATGTCGGTGTACAAGCCCAAATCACATGCCATAATAAAAACCACGACAATAATACATATGCAGTAATCATTTAAATAACCAACGTGTTTGCACAGAGGTCACAGGATCAAATCCTGTGGACACTCAAATGCCCAAATCACATTCATATTAATAAACCCTCATTACATTATACGACCCAAGATCAAATCCTGTAGGGTCTTATTATTTTTCTACAAGCCACATTTTACTACTTACCTATAGGATGTAAATCAAACTTAAAATAATTACACATAGGTCGTAAGACCCTTTAAAAATTACATACGACGTAATCTATGACTTCGACCTTCTATTTATAAGAATTAACAGTTCTACAATAATATAAACCCTATTACAAAATAACAAACAATCCTTAATACATATTCATTTACACATTATAAATACCCACTGTAAGTTCTTATTCCATCTCGTCATTGCAGCTACAATGGAGAGCGCTCATGCCCTCCACAGCAAGGACCCAAGCCATAAGTTGTCACCATTTACATTCTTACATGTAAAGAAAATAATGGAAGCGAATCTACACAGACTAAGCATAGTAACCATGGAATGAAATGCAACATTAAAATAAACATCAATGCAACATAAATTTATACAAACACACTCTTATTATAAGCCATCACCAAGTTTACACAGTCGCTACCATAGACCCTCTCATCATTGCAAGCAATGGTGTTGGCATTGTTTACAACTTAACCAAACATTAAATAAAAGGCATAAGCCTATCATAGAAATACCCATGCCTCATTGATACACATAGTGCCTTAAATAAAACCCTGTACATCTAATAAGTTTAGGTCTGAAGGAAAAAATGAAACCCATTTACTGAAACCCCAATGCCATAGCATTTCCACGCAGCATGCTTCTAGGTTACAGTGGAACTCCAAAACCCAAGCACATCCAACAAACACCAGAAACAAGAAATCCCAACCCACGGTGAGAGTGACACCTAGTCACAGCCACGATACCCAAAGAGGAATCAGTAATAACTAGCACAGTGGGCTTACCCAAGGATGATGGCATTGCCATGATTCACCCACAAGCTTCAACCAATCCTTGTTCGTCTCTACAATATTGCAACAACCAAAGCTAAGTCATGAGAAGTATGAATGTATTCTAGTTCCAAAATAGTTATGATGCCAAAAAAAACTGAAACCAGCCATGGTTTTCTTACCTCTCTGTTAAACCAGCAAAGTCGTTCTCCTTTCCCCAAGAGAGATCCGAGAGCAACAACAAAGAAATGCGAAATTCTAGCCCAATTCTTGGGTGAATCCCTAAGCTTTCCTACCACTTCTCCTAAGATGCATTAAAAGTGCCACCTTCACCTCCATTAATGCACACCAGAACAAGTTTCGTATAGTCCATGACTATGGTTTAAAATTCACCACCCCAAGTTTAATACAAGGCATATGCTATCACATACATTACATACTATATGATATAAGCCTTAAGTCTATGCTCATCGAATTCCTTAGGTTTTAGGAAATAAGACCATGGAATATGAAATATGCCATGGTAGGTTGTTAAGTATAAAGCCAAGAGATGTTTTAAATAATAGAGTTACAAACCTACCAACCATGTAATAGAAGTATATGTTATTGCTTTTCGCAAAATAAACATAAATACAAATAAGCTAGGATATGAACAATCGAAAATAATTACAGCATGACTACTAAGTGCCACTTAGATAACTAGTCTGTGTCGTGCAAATAATAGGTATGGTAGTGACCTTGTCACTAACACAAGTCTGTAAGGAGAAATAATAAACAACCTGTAAATGTCGCTAGACACAACTACAAGTAATAGTGATCAAACATTCAGTCCTCCGTAACAAGTCTTCCATCGATAAATATACCTACAAGTAACGGGATAAAAATGCATTAGTTCATATAGAACTAAGTAATTTAGTCATGTCAAGTAGAGACCATTACCTCTAAGTTAGTTACATCGGAGAACTAGTCCCGCCACTGCACCCCTTTTTATCCATTAAACAAGATAAGTCAGCTATATGCTTATGACAATAAACACATGTGAAATAACAATGAAGAACATAATCAAAGTAACTAACATACACAACAATGTGTAACCATAAGAATAACATAGTAATCAGCATTACGACACCATAAATAAACATAGTAAACATAGAATAATCATAACTAAAAGAAGGAAGTAAGACGTAAGAACAACTTACGACAAATCAGCAATATGATAGACTACGACACATTCAGCAAGTTCAACAATGTCCATAATAGGTGGTGTTTAACTAGCCCAATAAAAATATATATATCTTTTCAATTTTTTGGGACATTACAAGTGGTATCAGAGCCCATTTTCAACACTAAGAGACCAATGGGCACACCAAACATTCGTTGTGAAGAAACTAAAATATGTTTTTAAATATTGTTAACTAACAAAAGTTTTCCTGTTATTATTTTTTTTTGGAAATACAGGAATCTTTGCAGAACAGTTCATATCATGAACACTAAAGAAGATGATAGCCAGCAAGGAAATATGAACACCCCCACCCAGGAAGCAGAACTGGTGGTGGAAATGAATTTTAATATTTTGAAAACCATACACAGTATTTAAGCAGAATTACAAAGTTTTAGAGAATATAGTCTGAATGAGAGAAAGGAATAACAAGCCATTAATGAAGCATTATTGAGAAATATGATGGAAGGAAACCCGCAGGAGAAACCCACTCATTCCACAAACAGGTTCCAGAAGGAACCTTATCCTAAACGGTCTGGGAACCCAGGAGATGCGGAACAAAACCCTGAAACTCTAGAAGGATAATATCACATCCATTCCATTGAGGACTTTCTTTCTCCATGCAGGAAGAGACAAAGAAATGATAATAACCTACATGGGGATTTCGGAAAAATAAGAATTGTGACCTATGAAGGTGAAGTAAACATAGGGGAGAAAGATGAAGAATGGTTGCTGGGAATGAGAAAATATGTCCGAGTTCATAACTACTCAAGCAAGATGAAGGATCGGCTTTCCATCTATAATTTAAATGGAAAAGCAACAAGATGGTGGAGAGATTTGAAACACACCAAGAAATATGAGCTAAGAAAAATATGTTGGAGTAAATTCCACAAAATATTTGAAGAAAAATATATGTCGAAAAGATTCTTCAACAGAAAGGTAAAAGAGTTTCACGAATTGCGCATGGGATCCATGACTATGGATGCTTTTATTAATAGATTTCTAGATCTGTTACATTATATACCATACATCAAGGACGAAAAGGTAAAAATACAACAGTTTTTAGGATGTCTTTATCCCAACTTTTGGGAAAGGATTGAGTTCGACATGCCTAAAACCTTAGACACCACATTGCACAAAGCTAGGATCTACTATGATCATGGAAAACTAAGGCAAGAGAACATGCACAAAAACAAAGACATCTCTAAGAACTCCTATGATAACCATAAACCAGGGTGTAACCCACCCCCGTACAAGAAACAAAACAGTAGTTTTCCAGCGAGCAAGAACTTCAACAAATCAGGTATGAACCATACATACCAACTCCAAATGCCAACAAGCCAATAGCAGGTGAGGGAGGCAATGCTACCCCGACACAAATCATATGTTGGAAGTGCAGCGAGCCTCATTATGCTCGAGATTGTAAGAACAAGACCAATGGGGTCTTGCACAACTTATAGGAAGAACAAACTAGAAAGGACATAGCTAGAACCCTGTGGATTTATGCAGCTTTGGATGGCTGACAGGAAGACCATCAAGCTACCATGGTTTAGATAGAAGGTAATATCTTCAAAAATTCTATTTCAGTACTTATTGACCACGGCGCTTGTCGGAGCTATGTTTCTCCTAAAATTGTTTATATATCCAAACTGGGAAAAGTAAAAAATGATAAACATTAGTTGGTTCAGTTAGCCACAAGTATGAAACAGAAATTTTTGGAAATAGTTAAAGACTGTGAGGTAAACCTGAACATCCTACCCTTAGGATCGTATGATATACTTATCAGCCTAGACTGGTTGGAATAACATCGTGTCATGTTTGATTAATTACACAACTCAATATTGTGTACAGACAACCAAGGAAACCAAGTAAAGGTTCAAGGCATTTTAAACAAATTTTATGTAACGTAAATGTCTACTTTACAAGCAAACAAATGCATTAGGAAAGGCTGCAAATTGTTTGCAGGAAACATCTGAGACATAAAGTCTGAGAGAGAATAGTACATACAGGAATTTCCCATTCTTGTAGAATTCAAGGACTTGTTTCCCGAGGAAATCCTAGGATTAACTCCAAAACGAGACTTATACTTTTCCATCGAACTGACACCAGGATCAGTTCCGGCTTCCAAAGCCCCTTACTGCATGAGTGCACCAGAATTGGTGTAACTCAAACTGCAATTGTAGGATTTGATAGAAAAATGCTATATCCAACCAATTGTGTCCCCTTGGGGAGCACCGATACTATTCGTAAATAAAAATGATGGTACGATGCAGATGTGTATCGATTACCGTCAGCTTAACAAAATGACTATCAACAACCGATGCCCACTCCCTAGAATCGATGACTTGTTCGATAAGGTAGGAGGACCCAAAATATTTTCGAAGGTTAAAATTTGATCTAGGTATTATCAGATACGGATTCGTGATGAGGATATTCACAAAACCACCTTTCGTACACTGGGTATGGGGACTATGAGTTTATAGTGATGTCATTTGAGTTGACCAATGCACCTGCAAATGTCGTGTGTATGATCAACAATTTATTCAATAAATATCTAGATAGGTTTGTTTTAGTCTTTATAGACGACATCCTAGTTTATTCTAAGAATAAAGAGGAACACAAACAACACCTTTGCATAGTACTACGAGTGTTACGAGAACACCAGATTTAATCCAAGTTTAGTAAATGTGATTTTTACAAACCACAGATACAGTACTTAGGTCACATTATCTCCGAGACAGGGATAGTTGTGGACATAGAAAAGATTAGAGCCATAGAAGACTGGCCTACACCTACTAGTGTCACTGACATTAGTTCCTTCTTGGGATTTTACGGATATTATCGGAAGTTCATTGAGAAATTCTTGAGAATAGTTTGTCCCATGACCACTTTGGAAAAGAAATAAAATAAATTCTTATGGACTACCAAGTGCGAGGAATGTTTTCCAAATCTTAAGCAGCTTTCGATGAGTGCACCGATACTACAGATTATGGATCCCGATGTGGATTTCATTGTTTGCATGGATGCAAGCAAGGAAGGACTTGGAGGAGTCCTCTTGCAGAATGACCATGTGATCTTTTATGAATCACAGAAGTTAAAGGAGCATGAACAGAACTACCCCACCAACGATCTTGAGTTAGCATCCATCATCAATGCTTTGAAGATGTGGAGGCACTACCTCATGGGAAGAAAATTCCTTCTAAAGACAGAAATAATGAGTCTGAAGTATTTATTCGAATAACCTGATTTGAACTCAAGGAAATCCAGATGGTTGGCTTTCCTTAAGGGCATATTAAGGGCATATTAAGGGCGAAGAGAATAAGGTTGTTGACACTTTGAGTCAACGAAATTATATGATATATGAGGTGACGTTAACTCAAACTGATGCAGATTTTCATGAGAGGATTAGAATGAACAACATAGTTGACCCTTGCTATGTGGAAATCCTCAAGAAATTCTAAGAGGATAGGTTGTTTCAACAAAAAAAGAGTACAAGGTATATGAATCAGGACTGTTTTGCTCCAAAGAGAGATTGTACGTTCCATAAGGATGGGACATTCGGTCCAATATCATCATGGAATTTCATTAGGAACCCTACTTGAGGCATATGGGATATCAAAAGATGATATCCATCGTTAAGAGACACTTTTTCTTACCTATGTCAAAGGCCAACATTCCGATCTTTATCGCGAAATGTCAGCTGGTCAAAGATAAGCATCATCATCCTTTGGGATTGTTGCAGTTGTTACCCATTCTAGAATGGAAGTGGGAGCTAATTAGTATGTATTTTATCACTCTTCTACCAAAAAGTAAGAAGCAAAATAATTATATCTTTGTAGTAGTTGACAAACTATCAAAAGAAGCACACTTCATTCCAGTGAAGTCAACCTACAAGGCAGTACACATTACCGATATCTTCTTGAAGGAGATATTTAGATTGCACAGGATACCCAAGGAAATCATATCAGATCAATATACAAAGTTTACCAGAAACCTTTGGAGATCTTTATTCTCTGGATTGGAGACACGGTTGAACTTTAGTAGTACTTATCACCCGCAGATAGACGGGAAGACGTAAATGGTAAACCAGATTGTTGAGGACATGCTTAGGATGTATGTCATGAACAACCCCACTAAGTGGAAAGACTACCTGCATCTTGCAGACTTTGCAAATAACAACATTTATCAAGCTTCCATCAAGATGATTCCCTTCGAGGTACTCTATGGACGGAAGTGTAGAACACTGGTTACTTGGGATAGCATGGTGGATGGGCTCAAGTTAGGGCCTGATTTATTAGTGGACTTGGAACAGTTGATTACCAAGGTCTAGGTGAACCTCAAAGAGGCGCAAGACCAGCAGAAAATTTACGTGGATCAAAAAAGAAAAGATAAATATTATCAAATAGGCGACCATGTCTACTTGAAAATAAAATCAAAACGAAGCTTGTTGAGCTTGGGGAGGTGCGGTAAGTTAGCACCTAGGTTTTGTGGACCTTTTGAAATACTGGCCAAGAGAGGACCAGTGGCATATGAACTAGAATTACCCCCACACATAAGATTCCATAATGTTTTCCATGTATCATTATTAAATAAATATGTTTATGATACTAAACATGTAGTTGATTGGTCCTTATTATAGGTGGAATCTGAAGGGAAGTTTTCCCCTCGACCTATTTATATATTGGACAAGACAGAGGTGCAACTCAAGAAGCGCAGCATTGTCTAGTTGAAAGTGCAATGGAATCACTTCAAAGCCAATGAGGCTACTTGGGAGAATGAAGCCACCATGCGAAAGGCTTACCCTGCCTTGTTTCATGATGTCGTTTTGAGTCCCTAGAACACTAGGGATGATGTTTTTCTAAGTGGGGAGGGATGTAATATCTTGAATTTTGGACCTAAAAGTTATAGGCATAAGCGTATCGATTATGATGTTATCTTGATAGTTTATTTTGATATATTGGGTCGAAGACCCCACTGCATATGAACATGATTATTTGTTTTATATATTGGGCGTAAGCCAACTGTTGATCATATATATATGCTTTTATGTGTTGGGAGGGGACCCTGAAACACATGATTGATGAGATGTTTTGTGTTGAACGAGGAGCTATGGAGCACATCAGTAATTAATGTTGTGTTGAGAGAGAATCTCTCAAGCACATGAGTATTTATATTGTGTTGAGCGTGAATCTTTGGAACAAATGAAAAGATAAGTTGGAAGTGTTGGGCATAAGACTTGGAGATTTCCACGTCAATGTTGAGCATAATCTCTTGAACATCGGATCCTTGGCCATTGTATCCCTAGGTGTATCGTACAAGTACATCCTAGCATTAGTGTTGAGCGAAGAGCTCTAGAATGCACTAGGTTTGTAATTCCATGTTTTTAGCATTGACTATGGGCTCTGGTAAGCGCTAGGAGTTACTAAAAAGAATTAAAGATTCTTGAGTGAAAATGACTCAAGAAAATTATTGATCTCATCAGACTTATTTATAAGTGATTAAATGAAATTTTGAATTTCTATATTCTCATCAAGTACTAAAGAACTACCATGTTATACGAGGGAATCCAACATGCAAGGATGTTTAGAGTTTCCTATTCTAGTAAACCTAACCATAATGACCTTAATAAAAAAGTGTCATAAGTCTAGGGATCATAATATATGATGCCGAAAGACAAATGTTAACAAATGTTATATTATTATATTTTATGCATGCTATGTATAAATAATAAACATAGTAATAATATTAATAATGAAAGAAATAAGGAGAAGCTCCAATTTATTATTATTTATTACAAAAAGATAAATAAATAGTATAATACCTAAAAAATTCTAGATTAGGAACTAGTTAAAAGTTCCTAAGTAAAAGTAATAAAAATGCCCCAAATTAAATGAACATTAAATAAAGAAATCAAGGTTTCTTGATTTAACTGCCCCTTTGACTGAAAAGTTTGTCTATAAAGTCTCAAATGAAGGAAAGGCTTGGGGACATGATCTATATTTTTGGAGTCATTATTCTGCCTGCAAATTTCTCAAGAGAGAGTTCTTAAAGAACATTTCCCTAAGAGGAAAAAGGAGAACTGATCTAGACCTGATATACCAGTTAGGGAAACCCTACCTTAGGAGCTCTAAGCTACTTACATGTTGGAACCGGCTCGGGGGGATCCGGATTGAAACCGGGAATGGTTCCAGGTCATGCTTGGGTGGAACATGGTAGTTCCCAAGTGATTCAGTCATCTAATACCAAGGTCAGATCTGCCTATGATTTGATAATACTAGTTATTTGAGTGTGCACGTTTCAGCCATTAAATAAGCTTCAATTTGTAGGTATGAGGTTCTGAACTACCTATTTCATTTTATAGAACAAGTGCTAGCTAGACTAGGCAAATGTTTACATTATACTTTTTTAACCCTATGTGCCTTGGTTCTATATAAATATTTTAGGGTT
Source organism: Pseudotsuga menziesii (assembly GCA_001517045.1). Taxonomy (NCBI): domain Eukaryota; kingdom Viridiplantae; phylum Streptophyta; class Pinopsida; order Pinales; family Pinaceae; genus Pseudotsuga; species Pseudotsuga menziesii. The sequence continues at coordinate 398,227 of LPNX010939983.1, forward strand.
TACATTTTAAATTATAAACCCTAGGCTTTGATTTATTTCCTATGCTAGATTTATCCAGGGTTTGTTCAATTAGTTTACTTCTGTAATTTAAATTCCTGTATAAATATTTACCAAGGGTTTTACATCTTAGTTTTTCTTCTGTATTATCTTTGTTTAAACTACGTTTTTTTCTACAAACTAGGTATTATTTCAGAATAATTACATAGTTGGTGATTGGCCTATATACTCTACTGACAGATTTCATATTGTCAGCAGAGGCATGTTGTAATTAAAAAGACCAGTTCAGATCTAGGTTTCAGATCTAGAATAACTATAAAAATCTAATAATTAGAACCTAGTAAATATATTTTACCTATATACATATATTAACCATTATAAAATAGAATTATAATCCTAATCTATCAACACTAAATTTACATCTATGAATAAATTATACACACCACATATCAGAGCTAAGATTAAGAACCAACAAAGACCTTTCAAGGTCTATATAAATAACCATAGGCTAATAATAGAATCATTCCCATTAAAACAAATATTATCCTAATCTTTTAACAGTCCAAGTAATCGAAGCCCTATAAATGGTCCACGATTTATAACCACTATACTAGCTATATATCCAAGTATAAGCAAGAATATTAAATTACCAACAATATAAATCCAAGACATTAAACCATAAATCAAACCATCTAAGTATTAAAATCCAAATAACAAAACTTTACAACAGAATTTGTATGACATAATACTATCTACAGCTACCAATTAAAACACAACTATAAAATCGTTATCATAATAACTTAAACCCATAAAGATACACAGAGGTCACAATATCGACCCCTATGGGTGTCCAAGCCCAAATCGCATGCCATAATACAAACCACGACAATAATACATATGATGTAATCATTTAAATAACCAAGGTGTTTGCACAGATGTCACAGGATCAAATCTTGTGGACCCTAAAATTCCAAATTCGCATTCATATTAATAAACCCTCATTACAATATATGACCTAGGATTTAATACTCTAGGGTCTTATTATATTTATAAAAGCCACATTTTATTACTTACCTACAGGCTGTAAATCAAACTTAAAATAATTACACAGAGGTCGTAAGACCGTTTAAAAATTACATGTGTCATAATCTATGGCTTCGGCCTTCTATTTATAAGAATTAACAGTTCTAAAATAATATAAACCCTGTTACAAAATAACCAATAGTCCATAATACATATTCATTTACACATTATAAATACCCACTGTAAGCTCTTATTCCATCTCGTCATTGCAGCTACAATGGAGAGTCCTCATGCCATCCACGGGATGGCCCCAAGCCATACGTTGTCACCATTTACATTCTTACCTCTAAAGAAAATAATGGAAGCAAATCCACATAGACTAAGCATAGTAACCATGGAATGAAACACAGCATTAAAATAAACATCAATGCAACATAAATTTACACAAACACATTCTTATTATAATCCATCACCATGTTTACACAGTCGCTACCATCGACCCTTGCACCATTTCAAGAAATGGTGTTTCCATTATTTACAACTTAACAAAACATTAAATAAAAGGGATAAGCCTGTCATAAAATTACCCAGGCCTCGTTGATACACAGAGTGCCTTAAATAAAACCCTGTACATTTAATAAGTTCAGGCCCAAAGGAAAAAATGAAACCCATTTACTGAAACCCCAATGCCGTAGCATTTCTATGCAGCATGCCTTTAGGTTATAGTGGAACCCCAAAACCCAAACACATCCAACAAACACTAGACATAAGAAATGCCAACCCACGGCGAGAGTGACACCCATTCACAACCACGATATCCAAAGAGGAATTAGTAATAATTTGCATAGTGGGCTTACCCAAGGAGGATGGCGTTTCCATGATTCACCCACAAGCTCCGACCACTCCTTGTTCTCCTCTGAAACCTCACCACAACCAAATCCAAGTCGTAAAAAGCATGAATGTATTCTAGTTCCAAAATAGTAATGATGCCAATGAAAACTGAAACCAACCATGGTTTTCTTACCTCTCTTTTAAACAAGCAAATTCATTCTCCTTTCCCTTATCCATAGTTGAGACCAACAACAAATAAATGTGAAATGCCAACCCAATTCTTGGGCCAATCCCTAAGCTTTCCTGCCACTTCTCCCAAGATGCATTAAAAGCGCAACCCTAGCCTCCATTAATGCACACCAGCCCAAGTTTCATATAGTCCATGACTATAGTTTAAAATTTTCCACCCCAAGTTTAGTACAAGGCACAAACTATCACATACATTACATACTATAGGCTATAATCCTTAAGTCTATGCTCATCGACTTCCTTAGGTTTTAAGCCTAAGACCATGGCATATGAAATATGCCATGGTAGGTTGTTAAGTATAAATCCAAGAGATGTTTTAAATAATAGAGTTACAAACCTTCCAACCATGAAATAGAAGTATATGTTATTACTTATCACAAAATAAACATAAATACAAATAAGCTAGGATATGAACAGTCGAAAATAATTACACCATGACTACTAAGTGTCACTTAGATAACCAATCCATGTCATGAAAATAATAGGAATGGTAGTGACCTTGTCACTAACACAACTATGTAAGGAGAAATAATAAACAACCTATAAATGTCACTAGCTGCAACTACAAGTACTACTGATCAAACGTTCAGTCCTCCATAACAAGTTTTTTGTCGATAAGTATACATGCAAGTAACGGGATAAAAATGCATTAGTTCAAATAGAACTAAGTAAGCCATCCATGTCAAGTAGAGACCATTACCTCTCGGGTAATTACATGGGACAACTAGTCCCGCCACTCCAACCCTTTTTATCCAATAACCAAGATAAGTTAGTTACATGCTTACAACAATAAACACATGCGAAATAACAATGAAGTACATAATCAAAGTAACTAACATACACAACAATGTGTAACCATAATAATAGCAAAGTAATCAACATTACGACACCATAAGTAAACATAGTAAACATAGAATAATCATAACTGAAGTAAGGAAGTAAGACGTAAGAACAACTTACGACAAATTAGCAGTACGATAGAGTATGACACATTTAGCAAGTTCAAAAATGTCCACAATAGGTAGTGTTTAACTAGCCTAATAATTTTTTTTAATTTTCAATTTTTGGGGACATTACAAGAGGGATCAATTGCTTTAAGGTCCCTTTAAGTAGTTGTTGAATATCCACCTATATCATCCATACCTAAGGTTTAATTTTCCAAAATTAAATAAAAATTGATAATAAAGTGACAAACACGGAGTCTTGAGACCACCTCTAACCACCCTTTTTTGAATTTGTTTCATTTTTCTTAATAGCCACATTTTGCAAAGGATATGGAGAGATACATACTAAATCCAAGAACCCACCATAAGTAGAGGAATACACCGGTATGGGATAATTTTGAATAATTTCGTTATAAGAGGGGAGTAAATTTTTACCTACCTGGGTTAAATCCTTCGAAATACCTCTAGTCACAAGCTTGAAAATGCTGAAACCTTATATAACCACCTCTTTAAAATAGGTAGAAGCACCAACCCCTACCTTCGATAATGGGGGAGAGGTTTTAAAAACAATAGATGTGACTACATCAGCCATTTTAACCTCCCCACTGTGCATAGGATCTAAAGTAATCCATTCATCATACTCAAATACTTCACAACCCTACTCCATCGTGAGAGGGATTATGGGTTCCCTATCAATTTCAAAAGGTGAGACCTAAAGGGGTCCAAGTTCTCAAGTACCCTCCAAACATTAGAGGAAATTTGGGGTCTAAAATGGGCCTTATAAGAAAACGCGCCGACAATAAGTTCTTGTGAGTTGGAATTCAAGAACCAATAGAATTCCAATAAAATAAGTCAACAATAATGGTTGAATTGACATATTTGTCATAAAAAAACGAGCTCTCCCAATTGAAATTTGAGTAAAAACAAAGAGAGATATGTCAAAAATACGAACACAAAAGGTAGTTTTTTTCTTTTTTCCTCCAAAATTAATAAATATTATTTTATTATTTTAACTATTATTTTATTATTTTAACTATTATTTTATTATTTTCCTTAGGAGGCCCATTTTAGACCTCAAAATTCCTCTAATGTCCCTACCTGAGAAATAATTACCCAATCCATGTCGCTCTTCCACCCCTTCTAAAATATCAACCTCCTCAACATCTAAAGAATGAAAAAATGATGTCCTCGAAGAGTGTCTTCTACATATTTGAGAAAGATAAAACCTCCATAAAATATTGAGTCCCCAAAATATGTAAATCTAAGGAAGATTCAATACCACCTTGATATCAATCATTGAATTCCAAATCCACAATCATTGGTAATATCTCCAAGCTAAGGTTCTCCAGAGAAAATGACATATCTTCCGAGAAGTGACCAAGGCATGCTTCCTTCAAATGACCAGTTTGGTGACACCTATGTCACCTAAAGGGATTGTGCCAATAGTCTAGTTTCTGAATGTGAGTCTTATCAGCCCATTATATCTCAACCTCTATGGGAAATCCCTCGATTTGTATCTAATTCCCCCAAAACCAAAGGTATTCTCTTGTCTGCTTGCTTGAGAGAGTCCTTGACAGAAAATAAAAAAATTCCCACCGCATTCACCATAGAGATGATAAAATTCCTTGACTACAACTCAATAGGTAAATCGAGGAGTAGCATCCAATAATGCCTCATCTAGAAACCCTCTTTATAAGGATTAAGCCTTGAAGATCACCATTTAAGCATCAAAGGACCTTTCCCCTTTACCCACAAATAATCAAGTATTTTTTGTATATCCTCTTTTGTTAGAAATTGAATGTAGAACCATTTATTCATTAGGATGTGTAGTTTGAGATAGTGACTAAGAATCAACTTCCAATTAATGGAAATATAGTTGAGCATCCCCAAACAATTCACCATGAGGTAAACAAATAGTCCCACTAAGGATTTGGTTGAGAGGCTCTCAACTCTATTCAAGTTATCATCTTTACCGACTAATACAACGGGAATCCTTTTCGAGCAACCAGTATGAGATTTCATCGATCATTTATTTCTATCCAAAGCCCTCGAAACGCTAGTTCTCTGTATCACCCCTGGTTAAATTTAATTACTATGGTGCACATGTAAATTTTGGTAACTTTCTTTGTTAATCTTATGACCTCGATGACATTAAACATCAACGTAAATAGATAGTTATTTAATAATTTTAATTAAATTTATATATGGTTATGAGCATCCTTGCTATGAATTGATAGAACTCTCATTTAAGATTAATAATTGAAATTTTACGCATACCTAAAGGGACAAGTGGCCAAATGGGGAACATGTAGTTACTAGCCAAGAAAAGTCCTAGGAAAATGAAAAGCATGCATAACGGGGAAAAACCCCAACCCTTTAAGAAAAGAGAGGTTCTAGGCTTTGTGTTAATTTTGAGCTTCCAGGATCTATATTAAGTGTGAGCTTCACGGCTATTTGATAAATGTGAGCTTCAATTATTTGGGAAATTTGAGAGCTATCAAACTCTATGGAATTAGAGCTACCAATCTCTGAGAGATTTCAGGATCTGGGCAGTAACGTTCCCTAGTTTATTTGGTGGCATTTGAAGAGAAAAGTTCAACTTCCTTGATTTGAGTTCTAGGTAAGGGGGTGGTACGTTCAGGTCATTATTGACTTCGATATCCTAAGTATGGGTGGAGCATGGATGCTCATTACCCAATACCACTGTTATTTGCAGTTAAGTTTTAATTATTATCTTATGATTACAATTATTAAAAATGCTTATAAACTATGCCAGTATTATTTACAGCTGTTAGAATGGATCACATAATGATTGAAAAATGTTTCATTATGTTTAGTGATTACAATTAAATAACTACTCTCTTTCCTTCATTAAATATTCCATCAGTTTTTTTAATTGTGGTGTTAATGTTATAAGTTGTAAATGGTTTCTCATTTTATTTTCATAGAAGACAAGTCACGATGATCAGAATCTGTGGATAAAATATTCATTAAGAATCGTTATATAAATAAGGTATAGGAGATAGTATAATAATCTATAAATTTGGGTAGAAGTAAAAGTCTAGTGAAAACCCTAGGTTGAAAACCCTAAGGAAACACCATGAAATTGATGCTTTATTTCGTTATCTCTAGAATGCAAGTTTAATAAGTTTTCAAGACCTCAAATCAAACCTAAGAAAAGGCACAAGGCTAAAACATGTTAGTATCAAGAAAGCAAGCATACTTATGTTGTTATGAGTATCCAATACTAGAATCATCATGTATCCCTAAAGTATGGAGCCCAGTTCACTTTAGTGTACATAACCCAAACCGAAGGTATGTGTTAAGCGGTTTTGGATTCTAACAAATCATGTAACAAGTTGACATTACTTAGAATATTTTATTTTCATTGAAAATAATTAAGGATTTATTATGCTTAGGTATATCAGAATAGGCACCCAAACCCTAACTGTATGAAGGGAAATACTACCCTAAACAATGAGTCAATAATTTATAAACCCTAAACAAGTATTGTGATGATCTCAATAGGAAAATTTTATCTCTCTCCTACTTAGAATTCAAAGGACAAGTATTCATTTTATATGGGGAATCGTACCTAAGAAGGTAATAACAAGTATGTGCATATTGATTAAGGTCAAGCATATGTTTTTATTAACATTTAGAAATAGAGTCATTCTTGGATTAGCGTATCAATAAAGATACATTTAAAAGACAAGGATTACTTTCGATCCATTAAGACTAAAATTTAACCGCACAACTAATTAAATTAGATGTCTAATACAATACAACCCAGAACATAGGCATCGAATGAGTCATTAATATAAGACTATCTATTAATAATATTCTCTACAACTTAGTAGTTAACTCTATTAGTTTTTCAACTTTAAGCTAGCATTATTAGGATCTTTAACTGAGAGAATAACAAGCACAACAATTAAACACAAGAGACAATGAACACAATGTTTTTCCTCAGGGAAACCGTAAAGGAGAAAACCCCACAACTTCCTTAGAGATAGAATCAGCACAAAAGGTAAAACCCCAAAACAGTAAGATGCACTCCCAATAGCAGTAACCTTCTTCTTGTCTAGCCCCAGTGTCTTCTCCTTCCTCAACCATGCGCTACATTTGAGTGTGTATGAGTCGTGTATGAAATAGAGACTCCAACTCTCTATTTATACTAATCTCGGCATGACTAAAACACTACCAGGTTCGACCTCTACTAGTATATTCTAATAACCCTAGTGCCCTGAAACTGCAGGGATTTTAACCCTTAGACAATCGGAGGGTTACCCACTATGACTTGACGTGACTTTTTACATTATAGATCCTCCTGATCGAAACATCGGGGCATGACAACATGAATCAATTACATAATAGATACATCCCGAAATAAACATTGGGTTACAAGACGTAAGATACATAGATGAATACATTAACACTCCCTCTTAACTAGGAAGGTATTCTCTCGACACAATTTTCATCACTGGTCTTCTTCTCTGGATCTTCTCGTCATCTGCATCTCCAATTCATTTTCATCTTCATGCCATCTTCTTTTCTAGATCTGTATCACTACTCGATCTGGATCATACTCGATCTGGAATATCACTAGATCATACTCGATCTAGATCATCACTAAATCATCATCATTGGATCTAGATCATCATTCGATCTAGCTCATTACTACTGGATCTAGATCATCACTCGACCTGGATCTCTCAGATTCATCATAACTGGATCTAGATCATAGCTCGACCTGGATCTCCTCTCGTCATCATCATATGTGCTATCTCATGATTCTTATCGTCACAGGAAAATCTACAGAGGCAGCCTTCTTTCATGCCATCATGTAGGTCTTCTTCAGCTCTTATATTTGACCTACTTGTCAGAAAGGAACTGTACTCACTTCCATCCAGGTGGGAACACATCCTACTCACAATGATGAAAGAGCTCCGTACTTTCATCCAGGTGGGAATCACATCCTGCTCACAATGATGGAATATTTCCGCACTTCTTTCCGGGTGGGAACACATCCTGCTCATATTGATGGAAGATTTCCATACTTCCATCTAGGTGGGAATCACATCCTGCTCACAATGATAGAAGAGCTCTGCACTTACATCCATCCAGGTGGGAACACATCCTAATCACAATGATGGAAGGGCTCTGCAGTTACATTTGACCTGGTAGGAACCAAATCCTACACCCTCCTCAGAAAGGGATGCACTCACATCTGACCTGGTAGGAACTCAATCCTACACCCTTTCCAGAATGGCCCCCATTCCCAGACTGAGCTACCTGGTAACGGACCAGTTGCCTCCATTCTCCTGGAGAATGACAATTTCCCTTATATATGGCATACTCATCATAATGGCCAGCACTCATATCTGACATGGGAGGAACTTAATCTTTTAGCCATGATAGAATGGATCAGCCCTTACATCTGACTTGCTCATCATAATGGCTCTCTCTCAGTCCCGGACTGAGTGTTCCTGGTAACTGACTAGGTACCTCCATTCCCAGAATGGAAATCAGCACTAATATATGTCATGGAAGGAACCAAATCCTCTCACCATGACATAATGGCTCAGCCCTTATATCTGACATGCTCATCAGAAAGGCTATGGATCTCAACACTCATATCTGACATGGAAGGAACCAAATCCTCTCACCATGACAGAATGGATCGGCCCTTATATCTGACCTGCTCATCAGAATGGCTATGGATCTCAGCACTCATATCTGACATGGAAGGAACCAAATCCTCTCACCATGATAGAATGGCTCAGCCCTTACATATGACCATGGAAGTAACCAATCCTCTCACCATGTCAGAATGGCTATGGGACTCATCACTTTCCCTTAGAGGAAACCTCGATTTGGAGAACACCAAGATTCTCCCTGAAGTATTTGAACTTCACCCTGGCCAATGGCTTCATCAACACATCAGTTATTTGTTCCTCCTTTGAAACATACTAGAGATTTGCTGCTCCCCTCTGCACCATATCCCTGATATAGTGATACTTGATCTTGATATGCTTCGACTTGTCATGGAACACTAGATTCTCTGACAACTTCACGCAACTCTAGTTGTCACAATGTATACAAGTAGCATCCAACTGGAGATCAAATAAATCAGATAGTAGCTTCCATAGCCATACTTCCTCACAACTAGCTGAACAAGCTACGGCATACTCTGCTTCAGCTATACTCAGTGCCACACAAGATTGCTTCCAGCTAAACCAAGAGATCACACCGGATCCCATACTGAAACAACACCCTGAAGTGCTCTTCCTATCGATGGCATTTCCTGCCCAATCTGAATCATCATAACCCTCCAGGTTAATATTCTGATTCACATCATACTTGAGCCCATAATCAACTGTACCCCTCAGGTACCTTAGAATATGCTTTGCAGCAATCAAGTGAACATTTCTTGGATCTGTCAAGAAATGGCTCAAGGTGTTCACAGCAAAGCAAATGTCTGGTCTTGTGTTCATCAGGTACATCAATGACCCAATCATCTGACGATACATCATAGCATCAAGCAACTCTGATGAAGCATCACTCAATAGTTTCACGTTCAATGCCATAGGTGTGGCCATAGTCTTCCAGTCCATCATCCCAAACATCTTTAGGATCTCTACTACATACCTCCCTTGTCCAAGGAAGATTCCATCTGCACTTTGCCACACTTCCATACCTAGAAAATAATACATCATACCCAATTCCTTCATTTCAAACTCAGCAGTAAGCTTTCTCTTCGTATCAGCAATCAACCCATCCATACCTGTCACAAATATCTCATCTACATATAGTAGAAGAATCACTGGGTTGCCATATTCAACCTTGTAGTAAAGGTTGGAATCTGCTTTACTCTTGGTAAAGCCCAAACTAGATAGAAACCTATCAATTCTACCGTACCATGTCCTGGGTGCCCGTTTCAAACTGTATAGGGCTTTCTTCAGTCTGCATACATGAGACTCCTTGTCATGTGTCTCAAAACCGAGTGGTTGTTCTACATACACTTCCTCTTCCACTACACCATTGAAGAAAGCAGTCTTGACATCCATCTGGTGTATCTTCCATTTCATTACTGCAGCCAAAGCAAGTACTAATCTGATGGAAGTGTATCTAGATACCGGTGCAAAGGTTTCTTCATAATCTATTCCTTCTTTCTGAGAGAAACCCTGAGGCACAAATCTTGCGTTATATTTTTCAATGCTACCATCTACAGCATGTTTGATCTTGTAGATCCATTTGGAAGTTACAACTGACTTCCCTTATGGTCTTGGGACAACATCCCAAACATCATTCTTCATGATCGATTGGAATTATTCGATCATAGCATCCTTCCATTCTTTCCGTTCTGCCACTTCTTCATAACTGGAAGGTTCTTTATCAATGAAACTAGATAGTAATGCTACATACCCAGAGTAGGATCTGGTCCTCTTTCTTTCTCTATGATTCTCTTCTAGAGCCCCATATCTTTCCACACCTTGGATAATTTCTCGTACCCAAGCAGGTTTCCTCTTATGAGGATTCTTCTCCAGAGGTGGATCTATAGGTATTTTTGGTTCTTCAAATTCTCGATCTTCTTCTTGAGTTTCTTCATTCATGGTTGTATCATGAACTCTGGGTGTTTCTGCTTCTTCAGGTTCTTCAGCGGGTCTCTTTCTGGATTTGTTGTAAGATGTGTCTTCATCAAATGTCACATCCCTGTTGATGTCAATCTTCTTGTATCTTGGGAAATATATTCTATAAGCCTTCGAGCTTTCAGAGTATCCCACAAATATACCCTTCTTTCCTGAAGGATCTAATTTTGTTCTCTTCTCTCTTGGGATGTGTATGTACACTGGACAACCGAATATTCTGAGATGGCTAAATTCTGGTTTCTTGTCGGAGAAGACTTCTTCAGGAGTCTTTTTCTCGAGTACTCTATGTGGAGTACGGTTTTGTACATACACTGTTGTTCTAGCAGCTTCGGCCCAAAGATGCATAGGATGGTCTTAATCATGAAGCATTGCTCTAGCAGCTTCCATGATAGTTCTATTCTTCCTCTCTGCAATATCATTCTGTTGTGGATTATAAGGACTGGACAACTCCCTCTTAATCCCTGATTCTTTGCATAGCTCTTTAAATTCATTTGAAGTGAATTCTCCACCATTATCTGATCAAAGGGTCTTGATCTTCTTTTCAGTGTGGTTTTTTATCAAGGCTTTGAATTCCTTGAACTTGCTGAATACTTCATCTTTGTTCTTCATGAAGTAAACCCATGTCTTCCTATAAAAGTCATCAATAAAAGAAACATAATATGCATACCTGCTTAGTGAGTTTGATGACATAGGACCGCATACATCGGAGTGGATGATTTCCAATATTCCTTTTGCTTTGCTTTCGCTGCTTGGAAATGTCTTCTTTGTATTCTTTCCTTCTGCACATCTTTTGCAGACCCCATCATTAGAGGAATTTTGGGGTCTAAAATGGGCCTTATAAGAAAACGTGCCAAAATAAGTTTTCGTGAGTTGGAATTCAAGAACCGATAGAATTTCAATAAAATAAGTCAACCATAATGGTTGAATCAACATATTTGTCATTAAAAAAAACTGTTATTTTTGTTCGTATTTTCGACATATCTCATTGTGTTTTTACTCAAATTTCGATCGAGAGAGCTCGTTGGATGCGGAATTTGATTCCGCATCCAACGAGTACCCATACTACATACTTTTGACGGACCCCGCTACCCCAAAAACAAGAAATACCTGAAAAATGTGATGATGATTTCATCATCACAATTTTCAGGTATTTCTTGTTTTTGGGGTAGCGGGGTCCATCAAAAGTATGCAGTCTGGGTACTCGTTGGATGCAAAATCAAATTCTGCATCCAAAGAGCTCTCCCGATCGAAATTTGAGTAAAAACACAGGGAGATATGTCAAAAATACGAACACAAAAAGTAGTTTTTTTCTTTCTTCCTCCAAAATTAATCAATATTATTTTATTATTTTAACTATTATTTTATTGTTTTCCTTAGGAGGCCCATTTTAGACCTCAAAATTCCTCTAATGCATGTTTTGCTTGGATTTCTGGAAGACCTTCGATAGCTTTGCTTGCAATAGGTAATGCTCTGTAATGCACATGTGCAAGCCTTCTATGCCAAAGTTCACTTGGATCTATTGTGTCATGGACCAAGGCTTGTTCTGTATGGCCCTTTAATTTGTACAATCCTCCTTCTTGTTCTCCAATCACTACTGCATCATCGATAGTCTTTCCTTTTTGCCACATGTTGACTTGACCATCTATGAATGCAACCCGCATTCCTTTTCCATCTAATGCTGATATGGAGAGGAGGTTCTTCTTGAGTCCTGGCACAAACAATACTTCCTTCATTGTTAGAGACTTTGTAGATTTTAGTTTATAGGAAGATTCCCCACTACCTTTTATTGTATATTGGTAGTCATCTCCTAGCTTCACCTTGTGAGATGATTCATGTTCTGACAGCCTCACAAAGGATTCCTTGAATCCAGTCACATGTTTGGAATCCCCACTGTCTATAAGCCAATCATCACTTCCATGAGTAATGTTACCTGTGAGAGCGAAGATCAAAAAATATTCATCCTCGCTTGAAGAATATTCACTTTCATATTTGGTTCTCTTCTTGGATGGTTCATCATCATCTGCAGCATGAGCATGATGTCTTCTTTTGTTTCTCCTCTTTGTTGGATTTGTTTTCTTAGGACAATTCCTTGCATAATGTTCTGCTTCATCACATGTATAACATATGATCCTCGATAAATATTTTCTAGTGTTATCTTTGTGAGAGTGCTTACCTCTGAAGTGGTGAGATTTTCTTCTGGTTGACTTGGAGTGTGACTTGGAGTGTACCGTGAGAGCTTGATCTTCACTTCCCATCTTTTCTTCTCAAGCTGCTATCCCATATTCTTCTTGAGATCACTCTTCCCATAGTCTGTTGAACTTGACCAACTTCTTTCTAGCACAGATTCCTTGGATGAAAGAATCCCATGACCTAGGAAGGCCATTCAAGGTAGTCATCACAATCTCTGCATTTTCCACTTCTTCATCTACTGCTTCTAGTTGTTCCTTGATCTGAGAAAATATTGTGAAGTAAGACTGGATTGTTTCTGCATTCTAGATCTTCACATTCTTCAATTGGTTTCTCAGAGTCATCTTCCAGTTTATGTTCTTCCCTTCAAAGAATTTGGTTAGGGCATCAAACATAGCTTTAGGTGTCTTGAGAGAGGACACATGTGGGATAAGATGATCCTTGATAGAATCAGCAATGATCCTCTTTGCCATAAACAACTTCTTTTTATGCAAGGACTTAGCCTCATCTCCCTCTGGAACTAGAACCTCCTCATGGATGTAGGAGTCTAGCTCATTTTCTTCCAAGACCAGGGAGATCTTATAATTCCAAGTTCAGAAGTTATCATCTCCCACAATATTTTAATCAATATTGGTATGGTGAGACATCTTAACTGAGAACCTAAAATGGAAATACAAAATATTTTAGATCTTACTAGGTCAAGATGTCGGATCTGAAATTTGAGCTAAAATCTTGCAGCGCTGGTTCAAGAGCAAATTAGGGTTTTGATTTTCTGGAGTTCTGTCTGCCCAAATGATTCAAAATTTGTTCCTAACTTCGATTTTTGGGGGAAGATCAATCCAGGCCTGGGCTCACTGAAAAATTCCTCTTCTATAAAAATCCCTAATTTCTGGCAATAGTGACAAGTCCAAAACTAAAAAACCTCAGAATTGGATTCTGCTTTAACAGAAAGATGCGCCCTAAGAAGGAGAGTTATTCCACCTTACTTTTGCTGAAAATCTATGGAGATATATTCACAAACTATGAAGCCCTAGTTCCCATAGCTGCACAGTGTCTTCTTCTCATGTTAGCTCTGATACCATGTTAGTTTTTCAACTTTAAGCTATCATTATTAGGATCTTTAACTGAGAGAATAATAAGCACAATAATAAAACACACGATACAATGAACACAATGTTTTTCCGTGGGGAAACCGTAAAGGAGAAAACCCCACAACTTCCTCAGAGATAGAATCAACACAAAAGGTAAAACCCTAAAATAGTAATATGCACTCTCGACAGCAGTAGCCTTCTTCTTGTCTAGCCCAGTGTCTTCTCATTCCTAAACTATGCGCTACACTTCAGTGTGTATGAGTTTTGTATCAAATAGAGACTCCAACTCTCTATTTATACTAATCTCTCCATGACTAAAACCCTACCAGGGCCGACCTCCACTAGGAGAGTCTAATAACCCTAGTGCCTTGAAACTGCAGGGACTTTAACCCTTAGACAATCAGAGGGTTACCCACTATGACTTGACATGACTTGTTTACATTATAGATCCTCCCGATCGGAACATTGGGGCATGACAACATGACTCAATTACATAATAGATACATCCCAGAATAAACATCTGGTTACAAGACATAAGATACATAGACGAATACATTTCGAAGTTACAAATACATTAACAAACTCTTCCTAATAGAAATGCAATTCTTTAGAATATTAGGTTAAACCTGCCTTCTATTAATATGTTTAAGTATTAGATAGTTACCATGCAGAAGAATAATGAAGGCTATGTTATCCATTCAGCTAAGTAAACTTAGATTGAAAACACCATTGCTTTAGTAGATAACATGAACTTCCCATAATGATTAAGTGGGATATGGACTATGTACTCGTTTATTTAAAAAAAATATAAAGATATAAAGATATTTTTACTAAGTTATGATAATTCAAGTGGTTTTGTTACAGTCTCCCATCGGATGTGCAAGTAGATGTTTTTGTAATTATGTAGAAGGAATTTTTTAAGGGTGTGGTTCCCCTCAGGATTCCATTGTCTGTTGATGTCCTATGAGGAGTTTCCCCCTGTCATAGCCAAATTTCAACTAACCCTTGACTAACCCACCCATCAATGATGAAAGAATTGTGCAGAATGAACAAAGGCGTTGCAAAATCGATAAAACCACACATGCAGAAAGACATGAGCTTGTTATCCTATGTGCTACTTTTTATCTTTCCTTTCCTTTGCACCTATTCTCCTAGCTTAGGAAGAACCCGCAGCATCTGCAACAACCGATGTCAATTCTTTCCTACTTGAAACAATGGAATCCATTAGAAACAACACAACATTCTTCCACTTGCATTCATGCAATGTAATCTAGGAATACATTTCTTTCATATTAATCTAAATAATTATACTTGCAAATTTATTGAATCTCAATCACATGTACATTCCATGGTCTATCTCATCATATTGCTTATCACCACTGGCTAGGGTAATTTTTAAGGGAAAAATTTGGCCAACTCACTATTTTTGGGTTTTTTTTCAAAAAGTAAGTTCATTATTTGGTCATTTTTAGTGTCTAATATCTTCTATATTTACATAAAAATATTTTTTTATCATAATATTCGCCAATATTTACACATTTCATTGTTAATTTTATGTTTCATATTTAATATTCGCCTACCTATCTATAAACATGTGTTTTGAATCCAAAAAAATCACCTAGAATACTATACTTAAGTTTACTATTATAATCCTTAAAAAATACCCTGCCACTCACTCTATGGACATCATCTGCGACATCTTTTCTGGAATGGTGTATTAAAATTTCAGTACCAAGGGAATATGAGCACAACCCTCGCCATCTCTATACCTAATTTCCAAGCCTATAGAAGCTCGATACAACTCATAAACGCCTACACATATTGCTGAATAAATTCCCCACTTAAGTCATCTTTCAACAATTGTCTAAAAGTTGTCGTAACCTATAAACGGACTATGAATTCATTAAAAGTAAGACCCACTAGATTTTCCCTTGGACTCGCTATATTTTCCCTCAGTTATTCATCAAACAACCTCATTTCCATCGAGTGAGAAGTTTCATTGGAGGGGTCAAGTTATTCTACATCTTGATTAACGTCTGGAGATAGGAAGGGACCCTTCCATCTCGAAAGAGTCTTCAAAATTCGTTCCAGAGAGATTTATGGATAGTAAGATGTGTAATGTGGATTACATAGGAGACCACTTCAAGCTAATTCCATTGAGAAAAGGAAGCAGAATATGCACAGGGATTTCGTTAGCATAAAACAATTCAAGCCCTAAATTATAAGATCCACACAGTTTTTTTTTTCTGCACTCATCTATTAGAAGAATGAACACATCGGATATTCTGTGAGATGAAGGAATAGTGGATGTCGAAGAAATGATGGAGGGAGCTATTTGAGTGAAGAAGAAAATTGAAGATTGACGGAATAAGATACAAGAATAAAAAAGTTAACTATATTTATTTAGTTTGATATATAATAATAATTTTCTATATAATAATGCAAGTAGTCCACATGTAAAATAATAAAAATGACGGATGGAAATCATGTCTTAGTAATAATAAACTACATTGTAAAATCCCATGGTTCATTACAGTTGGATTGGTATTAACTAGTGGTATTAATATATGTAATCTAGTGTTGTTAGTGCACAAAGGAAATTTTATATTGCTTAGGAGAATTATTTTTAGTTACAATGTTTGAGACAACTAAGGAGACTATTTTTCTAAAGTAACATGTTATTATTTAAACAATTAAATATTGTTATTTGTCACAATATTCTTCCATATTTTAACTTTGTGTTATAAGAAAAATGATATCATTTCTTTAAACCTTTTTCTCTTTCATCATATGCATAAATGACTTAGATTCATGAATGAGTCATGTTGTAATAAGTGGTCGATTCCTATAAAAACATATGCTACATCCTTTGTCACTTTGAATAGAGAAGATATATTATATTGAATTAGTCAATACCTTCATGTTATAAGACTTCCTTCACATGAAAACAACTAAAAAACACAATCTAATAGCTATAATGTACTTTGTTTTTTGGTTTAAATGTACCTATTATTTTTCATAACATTTCATGTCAATACATAAAACAAGTGCAATTGTAAAGCAGGTCAACAACTCCAAATATCATATGTAACCAGACAAAAAATTAATGCAAACTCTAAAACATAAATAAAATGGCATAAATCCCAATGGGTTAGCTCGAGTGGTTGAGAGTTGTATTCATAAGAAGAAGGCCTCAGGGTCAAATCACCAAGTGGATATGCAAGGGCCTCACTCGATGTCCCCACCAGGTTAGGCCCCATAATCTGGGCCGATGGTTTTCGTTGGGTACCGTCCTCAAAATCAGGGAAAGTACTTGACGATTTCCCGAGACATGCTCCATCTAAGAAAAAATGGCATAAGATGAACAACACTAAATATAACTCTTGAATTTTATCAAGATAGCATTGATTTTTTTGCAAAACTTTCTAATGAACAGACTACATTAATATTAAAACAGTAGTGAGATTTGATAGATAGGCACTTGTTGTAACTTAATACTCTAGATTTCGCTTGATAAAATATGCATTTCAGAGCTAACAAAATATCCCATCATCGATAAGGATTTATACAACAATTTGATATGATTGGTTTAGAAGGACTTCTCCTCTATGTTAGTATATTAAATCAACAGTTGTATTAGATCCATCGACATATGAGTCCTTATCTAATGCATACATATCTGCATCATCAAAATCAAATTTAAAGTTTTCTTTCACATTAAATATCTGAAAGGATTCCTTGAATTACAAGACGTGTGTCTTGGAACAATGATAGCTCATTATGAGCTATGTATTGATGCTTGTATAACACAAATTGAAAGTGGGATGCGACATATCTCTTTTCAAGCTAACTCTCTCTTTATTCATTTACTTATACCATGACATTGCATTAAGGTGAAGAAACTATCTGAGATGGTGAGAGAAACCGTGAGGTGAAGCACATGTACCCTCTTCGGCATGTGTGCCCCTCATGTTCCCCTCTTTCACCAGATGTTGAGATATCGTTAGTCTTCACAAGTGTTAAGCTCATCTGATTCCCTTGTCACAAGTGTTAAAATCATCATCTAAGGAAAAACCACATGCATGTGTCTAGAAACTAGACGTTGAAATCATGTTACAATTAATTTGATGTGTTGAAATTCCACGTGGTGCAAACATTTACACGTCACATTCAGTTTGCATGAAATTCTATTTTTATTAATGACATTTACAAAATATATGTTATAATGTGATGCTTTTGGGTATTAACAATAAAAATTTTATATCATAGAATCAAATATATTAAATATCATATAGCTTATGTATTTTTATTATAACACAATGTAATTATATAGATTAATCAATCATAAATCAATGTAATCTTATAGACTGATATGAGGAAGTTATTATAGTTATTACCTTAAAAACATTAATACGTTTGATATATGCATATCCATACTACACATTATTATAAGTTAATATATTTGTATAGGAGACATTAATATATATTTTAAAACAATTTTAAAAATTGTTTATTAAAAATGATAATTAAATATTTTATTTAATAATATTATAATTTACCCAAACTTTTAGATAATTTTATAATTCCTCAATAATATTCAATATAAAAATTCCTAGAGATATATATCTAATACAAATATTAGTATTGCAATTATTTTATAGATACTTGCAACATAGTTTTCTTTTTAATGTCATCCATTACTATTATTGCCATAAATTAGGTAGACTTACTTTCAAACACACAAAATTATATTGTCTGCATATACACAAGTTTTTCTCATTCTACAAAATATTAAAATGTTTCTAGATGTTTCATTTCCCTACTTTAAAGGTATTCTAGTTATTATTATGTCTCCGACAACGAGATATATATGATTCATGCATGTGGATTAGTTGAGAGTTTGGCATAAATTTTATTGTGTTTTCTAAAGTTTTTTCCATATTTTGATTTTGAGTGTATTAAAGAATTTTTTTAAAACTATTTTTTTGTTTTTCCATTGGTCTACGGCAACTAATGTTTGCTTGGGTATTGTACCCCAAGACCCGGCGGCAGGGTCTCATCGTCAAAATTGTAATGCACTTGTATGTCTGTAAGTTCAATCTACACAGTGACACGCAATGGGAGATGTGCTCAATCACACTTAGGTTTGCGAAAACCTTTATTAAAATTAATGTTTCGAGAAACTTGTGTCTCAATCATAGTATTTTGGATGCCACCCAGTCTTTTCTATGCCGTGCATTAACTCACCTGGTCTTTTCAATGCCACGCATCCATTTCTCTGGTCATCTAGATTCCAACCCTCTTGAACCTTCCCTCAGATTCCTTGGTTCTATGCCTCTCCAGCTACACATCGTTTGATCTCCTCTTACCTTCAAATGAAATCGATAGTGCTTGTTTAGATTAATGGTTCAATAATTTAACAATACCTACCAAAGCTGTGTTTTGCTTCACAATTTTTGTTCTACAACTGCATCAAGGAATGTATGCATTATTTACATGTTGTTCATTTGAAGTCAGCACACGAAGCCCACCTTTAATAAATCCTTTCATCTCTAGAAATAAATGCTTCCCCTGATATGGCTTCCATACTTGGTATGAATCCATGCAATATGCCCAATTGTGAGCATTTAGAATTACTAGAGGAGTGTTTGCCAGAAATGTTATCCATGGTTTCTAATGGGATAGAAAACCAAAATGGTTTTCCTCGAAAATTAGTTGAGAAATATTGTGTAGCCCACTTTACAAAGGCAAATGTATCCTCATCTATTACATAGGAGTGCAAGCTTGCAGTGTGGAAGTATTTTACGACCAAACTGGAACGAATTAAATGTAATGACATAAGTAATATAGATAATTATTTTTTTGCTTCGTCTTGGATACTGGGGCTTATTTGGCGTTGTGATGGAAAATTGTTTGAAACAATGATGGATATAGTTTTTGAAGATGTTGACTTTGGTATTGCACTATCAACCAATCGTTTCACATACATCCTGGATAATATGAAAGATATAGTGAATCTTTTGATCCCTCACCTTTTAAAAGGTGTGAGTAATGGGGAGATAATTACTATTGTTTCATTTAGGAATTATTTTGTTATGAAATGGATCGAAAATTATTTTTATTAAATTGATCACATAGATCTGTGGAGAAACACACAACTCACAAGATAGATCACACAATTTACTCAGCAATTGAAGAATGAAATAGTGCAAAAATGGCTTGCAGTTGTGAATGCTTTCATTAATAAAAAAGTAATTATATAATAATTACAATGTAATACACTGGTATTAATAACCATTCAATTTGAATGCATGAGAGAGGAATTCGAATTGAATGACTCTACCTTACTGCATTGATAAATGGACATGTCTAAATCAATATCGGAGCTCAACTTGTTAGCCCCAATTGCCTCAGCCAGTGCACGAGTCAGTTAGAATCAGTTAACTAGCCTAACTGAGTGTGGTAGGTGAGGAATTGTGCCTTCCCATGTGAAATTAATCAATGATTGGTTCTAACTAAATGTAACTGACTCCTAAATAGGCTTATCTAGTCACTAACTGAACTCAACTGAAGGAGGTTGGTTCTGGCACTCCCAGGGGCTCCTAAATTGTAGCGATTGATCTAGGAGGCTCCTAAACTGATGCATGCAAGTGAAATCAATGACAATTGAAATCAATTAGTGTTACCCACACTTTAGTATCTGGTGTATGTTCCCCAATTAGGCCAAGTGGACCCAATGGTGCTAGTGACTAAAAATAGACTGAAGGGACTCCTGATTTAGACATACTCCAAATTTAGACATAATTGACCAAATTGGACAAGGGAGGATTATAATCCTAACACCCTCCCTGAATGCTAACTTGGAAAATTGTGGGCACTGGTAACTAAGACCATAGGTCACCCATTACAGTTAAATCAAAGTAAAGTAACTGCTCAATACAAGGAGCTGGGGAAAAAACCGCATGGAAAAAAAGCCCCCCCTTTAATTAAGCAGGTAGAATCAGGATCAATCTGGTTCTCATGTGCAAAGTTATCCTGGGGTTTGGCATGTAAACTTCTCCATCATTATGTCTGGAAGAATATTCCTCTTTGGAAGAAGAATAATATGCTCAACTAAATCGAAAATATACACAACTGCTCGATGAAGACTGGACCCATGTAGAGCAACTGAAATCAAATGATAAGTGAGAAAAGGTTCTTGAGGATTCAAACCATGTGAGGAACACTCAATAAACTGATATGTTTCATCCATGAACAATAAACCATGAGTTTTAAAAACAGCCCCAAGTGTTAGGAGCAAGTGTTCAGGCGGATGCAGAATGTCTTCCTCTTTACTAGTTCTGTGAGGAGATGAGAATGTGACGAAAGGTAGAGAAGCCCTAGGACTGTGGAGAGAAAATCATTGAGCTCCATAATATTATATATCTTCAAAAATATCTAATGAATCCAAAAATAAAATATCAGCAACCTCATAAGAGGAAACTAACACCAAATCTCCAACAGTAAATTTGAGGAAGAGTTGTGGTACTTGATTTTTCACACCGAAATTGGTGAGAGAAGCTACAAACATGACTGAAAGATCTTGGATTTTAAAATTTGAACCAAATAATGTCAAATAAGAAAGTAAATCAGATCTAAATGGGTTCATATCATATCCAAAACTATGAAATCAATTCAAATCCCCAGCAGCAGTTTTGAAGGAGACTTGCGGTACTTGTTTCTTCACACAATTAATGAGAAAACTACAAGCAGTACTGAAAGATTATGAACCTGAAATATTGAACCAAGAAATATCAGATCAAATATAAATAATATAATATTAGATCCAATAATTTTCATATCATATCCAAGAGTATGGTCCACTGATACGGCAGATGCACAGTTTTCTTCTTCTTCAAAATTCTAAATTCTGGTGCATGCAATCCTGCAGGAATTTGCTGGAAGATATAGATCATGGGGAGCAAATGGATCACTCTGGTAATCTGATATTTTTCCCAAAATATCCAATTTCTTACATATTTTCACACTAGCAGAAACATTAGAGGGAGAGAAATCAAAATTCTCTTCACTTTCAAAAGTTATTACTGGTAAATTTTGAACAGAATTCAAAGGAAAATCATTGGAGGAGGAATTTGCTTCTTCTTCATTTTGAACAAATTCATCAGAGAGAGAGGAGGCCGAGATTTTTGGATAAAAAATTATTATGGTGTTTGATGTTCTCTCCAAATTGTTATTATGATCCTCATCAATCATTCCAAAGGTTCTGTCCAATCTTGTCCAGAGATCCTTTGGGAATTCAATAGATCTCCTGAGGTAGCACAAGCTACGAGAAAGAGCCAGTGTCATTGTTCCAAAAGTTACATCGCATTCATTCATCCAATCATTCTCACTCTCAAAGAACTCTTGATCGAGTCCAATAGACACCTCATAGAGACATTGTCTCTTTAGAGATGCAATCAACTTCATCTTCCATTCTGAATAGTTTGTGAATGTGAGAAGAGGAACCGATGAATCCATTTGAAGTTGTACCTACAATTACAAAACAAGACCAAGTAAGGTTAGATAGCCTACACATTTCAGGTTTTCATCACACCCAACATATTTGATCAAGCAACCTTGATCAACAATTCCTTTACTTGGGGTATTAATTGGTAAACCTTCCGCTCCTGGTGCAGTGCTAGAAGGAGCAATTTTGCTCAAAAAAATGATCTAGTAGGAGATATGAGGATGGGAAGTGCCTTGTCTTGCTGAGGCTCTAATACCGTATTAAATTGAGCACATATAGCTGTGGACAAACAAACAACTCACAAGATAGATCACACAATTTACTTAGCAATTGAAGAATGAAACATTGCAAAAATGGCTTCCAGCTATGAATGCTTTCATTAATAAAAAAGTAATTAGATAATAATTACAATGTGATACACTAGTATTAATAACCAGTCAATTCAAATGCATGATAGAGGAATTCGAATTGAATGACTCTACCTTACTGCATGGATAACTCGACATATCTAAATCAAAATAGGAGCCCAACTAGTTAGCCCCAATTGCCTCAATCAGTGCACTAGTCAGTTAGAATCAGTTAACTAACCTA
Source organism: Pseudotsuga menziesii (assembly GCA_001517045.1). Lineage (NCBI taxonomy): Eukaryota > Viridiplantae > Streptophyta > Pinopsida > Pinales > Pinaceae > Pseudotsuga > Pseudotsuga menziesii. Next base: position 421,298 of record LPNX010939983.1, read on the forward strand.
ACTAGGTGTGGTAGGTGAGGAATTGTGCCTTCCCACATGCAATCAATCAATTACTGGCACTAACTAGATGTAACTGAATGTAACTGAATGTAACTGAATGTAACTGACTCCTAACTAGGCTTAACTAGTCACTAACAGAACTCAACTGAAGGAGGTTGGTTCTGGCACTCCCAGTGGCTCCTAAATTGTAAGGATTGATCTAGGAGGCTCCTAAAATTATGCATGCAAGTGCAATCAGTGGTAGTTGACCTCAATTAGTGTTACCCACACTTTAATAGCTCGTACATGTGCCCCAATTAGGCCAAGTGGACTCAATGGTGCTAGTGATTAAAAATAGACTAAAGGGACTCATGATTTAAACATACACCAGATTTAGACATAATTGACCAAATTGGGCAAGGGATTATTATAATACTAACATTATGGAACTGATTCCCATTTTTTTTCTCATCCTTTTCCCGCTTGACAGTCATCGAGTTCGTGTTTGTGCAACACAATTAACCAGCATCAATGACCTACAAAATATGAGAAGCACGCGAGATCGCCCTAGAAGTTCTAGGTATTTTTGAAACTCATCTTTTTTGCAATGGTCTTAATTTTCACATGCCATTTTATAGTATCTTTCATGGGTTCTGTTTGTGTTAATGAGATAACTTTATCAACTAGTCGTAGTTGTTAAGTGATGATGAAAATGGATTTTCTGGGTTATAATGAAAAATCCATACAATGGCATTGAGCCTTCTCTTTTATATGGTTTTTAGATTTTTGGTTTATTGCTCAGTGGGTTAATGCTTTGAATGAGTGGATTCACCTACCATCCAGTGCACCTAATAACAATCTAAATGCTCCCATAGATCATTGTTGCCATCAAATGACGGTAATGGAAGACCTTTGTAAGACCCTTCCCCCTCTAATGTCATTCGGATATCTGGTAGAAAATGAGGAAGAATGATTGTTGTATCCTACAAAGCCTGAAGCATTATTTTATGCACTCAATTCCACCTAGTTGAATTTTCTACGAGTACTATATCCAACACTTCCACCCGACAGTCAGGCGCAACCTAGGTCTCCATATGTGTCACAAAATTCACAAATTTGATTGTCCCATAAATCCATGGTGGGTCGCTAACCTCAATGTTTATAAATCAGTAAGACCATAGAACTACACACCGCCATGTAGACTACTCGTATTTGGTATTCTGCCACCCATCATAATCTTCTTGCATCATGGAGGAGTTCCTCTTTTTACTAAGCTCAATGGTCCATTGTTGCTTTTAATTTTTGTATCACTGTCATAATTCTTTTTTACTTAGCTTGTCTCTTAACAAAATTCACATTGACTGGCCATATAACAACAACAATTGCTTTAAATTCCTCTTGACAACAATGGAGCCACCAAGACAACAATATTCATGCTTTAACAAAACAATACTTGCAAGCTCGTTCTTTGTTACTAGTCTGGTTGATTTTAATTTTTAATCCACACAAACAATGCTTCCCTGACTATGTCTCTTTGCTGGTCACTTTTAGTTATGAAATTCCAGAGTCTCCACGAGAAGAGTGTGTGAATATTCTTCTTGCACCAGATCTAAAATATGGTCATTCTTGTTGTTTGTTCCTTGGATTTAGAGCGACGCATAAGACTCATTGCTTCAATATATCACTTCAAAGGTTTGAAGTGAATTGTTTCAGGGTCAGTTGACTGTTATCTATGCTTGAATGATCTTGAAAAACTGGTTTGATAATATATGGAAGTTCCAGTATGTGTGATGTTATTTAGTGTATTAAAAAATAGGTTAATTAAAGACTTGCCAAGATCATGTTGATTTTGTGATGGCAAGGTCGAGCAATATAATTTCTAAGGACGGTGAATTGAAAGTTGTTAATTTATCTATTCAATGAGATTTGATGTATTTTTTAAACAACCCACTGACAAGTTTGAACCAATCATATGCACTGAAGAACTTGCTTCACACCATAATCCAAGAGTAACTGAAAATTTTCTAGGGAGTCTATCTCAATGCAAGATCGCTACCAAGAGACAAAGCGGTTCTATTCAAGGTAGGACTTTGTTACATTCGAGCAAGGATTTATTTCATGAGTTCAAACTAGTTGGAAACGGTAACAAAAGGAAGAATATTGACAAGCAAATTTAGTTGTCTACAAAGAAACAAAAGAAATCAGAGCATATATTTGATTTGATGAAGCGTTTTGTTCAATGCGATATAGGTATTGCAACTTGATTCTTTACTTCTTCGACTTGAAATTATTTATATTAGTGGTCGAAATTTGATATTTCAAGTATTTTATTGAAATACATTACTATCAAGGGATATACATCTCAGAATGAACCCATTGGTTTTCTACGCTCTGATGTTCGGTTATTTTTTTATGATATTGTGAATGAGAGTAGACGTATTTCTATTACATACCTGTGAAATTTATTACATTATTTGTTGGGTGTAATTATAGCTCTATGCAAATGTGTAACTTTTATTGCAACGCCCTCTGAAATCAAGAGCAATTGTTTGTATTTTTTATTTACTGCTTTATGCTGTTTTGATGTAGTGAAAAAAATTGGTTTTAATAAACCAGCAATCTAGTTGGATATAGATTTGGATGTATGAGGTTTGCTTGAAGGTGACTTAGTTTAAAAGAATTTTGGCAGGTAACAAAACAATTTTTAAATTTTGAAACCACTACAAAGTTGGACCTGTGATTTTTTAAAATTATGTTGTGTGGTTAAAATAAGACTTAAAATCTGTTTCCAATCTGTGATTTGCAGGATGAAGTGATCTACTTGAAGCTTTTGCAAAAAAAAAACTAAAGCTTAGCTTTGAATGTAAGCAAGATTTGTACTATCTCTTAATGCTTCAAGAATTGTAAACTATAAATTTCGTTTGAAGTGAAATCACCCCTTTTATCTATTCCCCTCATATAATTCTTTTAAACTATTATTTAATTTTGAAGTGTAGAAAATAGTTAAAATTCATATATATTTAGAGAAATCATATCGGCGTGTACTAGATCGAGATGATTTGTTTCCATCATTATTTTTCGATAGAAAAATTATGTTAATTATACTTAATAAGTATACAACCTAGATAAATTTATCTCTTCATAAAATTACCAACAACCCCTCCATCATTTGTTTCATAACCACAAATCATCTATGGTCATGTACGAGATCAAGATGTTTTTTTCAATCATTATTTTTTGATAGAAAAATTATGTTAACAGTAAATCTGTATCCGAATTCTTAAATTTAAACATTTTCTTTCTTTGGTGCAAATTTAGATTGTTTGGCTGGTTAAATTCCCACTTCATCAAATTAGAGAAACAGAATCGTACAAAATATATCATTTTATTATCATTGAGTTATTTGACATCACTATTATTTCATTCTCAATTGTGTTCTAGGCAGTTATTCTGCATAACTTCCTTTCTAACTATTTATTAAAGTCATCATTACATTATAACATAGGGATCCTATTATGGAGTATTACTTATTCTAACACCTTCAACACATTTTTGTTATTTTAATTACAAAATACATAAGAACTCCTTCAATTTTCAAAGAGGCAACAATACTCGAGTTTCGAGACTTTTGTACGTTCTTAATCTAATTTATATCCACTGGACAATCTCCTATTCTTAGTTTTTCACCAGCTTCTTTTTTATAAAGGTAGAATACAATTGAATGCCTCTAGCCAATCAACTAATAGGCATTTGTACCGACTTCCATTCTTCTAGAGTTTAAATTGTGAAGTTGTCCATAAAAACATGGTATTGTTATGAAATCTATCATCATCCTCTTCATTACTGAAATCATTATCACATGAATCTGAAACCAAATTCCAGTTTTCCTTTCTTGTTTCACACATTATGGACATTTCTATTTTCAATAAGAACGAATAATTCTATGTATAAACGTCTCAAAAAACATATTTTTGGACTTCTGAAACTAAGAAATCTTTTTATATGAATTTTCTGAAATTTATTTGTATATCTGTCCCTTGTTGTAAATATTATTCAAATAAAAATTTTCTTTTTCTTTTTGTACTAAAATAAATAAAAAATATAGGACAGTGAATACCTCAAAGTTAGCAAACATCCAAAATTCTAGGCTATGAAAATATCAGCTTTAGAAAATCTAGTTCTATATCTGGACATTCATGAGTGTTGCACATTTATCCTTTCTGGAAGGTATTCTTTTGCATAGCGATCTTGCCTCTTCCTTGAGCTGCATTATCTAAGAAATTCCATCTTCTTCATTTTTTCCATTTTTTTCGTAGGTTGCATTCGTCTATAATTCTTCTGCATTTGTAAATAACAAGGTTGTGTATCCGTGATTATTAGAGTTATTTTCTTCATGCGTTGATGTGGTAGTCAATAGATGTGTTCTTCTTTTTCTAAATGGTGTCTTCGTATTTAGTGTTCTGACTGGGTCAGGTTTCTCTGTAATGTTTAATGATATTCCAAGGGCTCTTCGTGTGCAAAGACATTTTCGTATATATATATAACTTCGTAGAAGTAATTTCAAACTTATGAAGCTATTGCTCAGTATGTTTTCATATTCTCTATTCATGATAATGCAATCAAATTTTCACACGCACTCTCAAGACTTTTGATCTTTTAATAATTGATTCACATTTTACAGACACTTTTATGGCTCTGAGACCATGTTGGATTTTTTAGTACACAAGAACCACTCTAGACAAATAAAAAAGGACTCCCATCAATATTAAATATGTCATTTTAGTATCATTGGGTTATTCAACTAATAGAATGTGGTTGATTCATTTGATTTCATCCTCTTTGGTAATTGTGTTACTTAACTTCTTTTCTAACTAATTTTTTAAGGTCATCATTGCACTATAATAAACTAATCCTATTATTGAGTGTTACTTATTCTAACAGATTCTATTCTTGTTATGCTTGGGACTTTACAAGCCTAGAATCCTGTGTTTAATTAAGACTGATTATGTTGGAGATGACCACCTCGCGATATTTACGATATAAAAAATTCAATTATTGTTATCCTCAAATATTGCTATAAGAAAAATTGAAAGATAAAGCTCGACACGATGATGTTTCAAGAGTAAAAGAAAGGATGCCTATTATAACACATAGAAACCAAGTTCAAATTTGAAGTCACAAAAAAAATTGAATAGAAGAATTCCAACACTTAAAAACCTAAGTATTATACTGTATACATCTTAAATGCCATTGATTTTCTTCTTAAATATAATTGAATGCAATACATTTTTTTCTTAAATATTTCTCAATGTTGGCCATTAAATGTGTATACAGATTCTTAAATTTAAAGTTTAAACATGTTCACTCGAATTCTTGGGTGCGTATTTTTATTGATTGACTACCCAAATTCCTAACTCAATGGGCCTTTGTGCTTGAGGAGTACATTGCCAGCATAGACTTCCCTCACTCAAAGATGCCAAGAGCTCATGGATCTAGTCAGAGATTACAAAGCACACAGATCTCATAATGAGGATAATTCTACGGGAAAGCAAATAGAATCAATTTGAGCTGACCAATTTGGTTGAGCTGAATTATTTATGAATTTTTGAAACATTTCAATCAGATTTGGTAATTATGGTCACAACACATAGAAACTAGAATCATTAGATATTTGAAGATTGTAGCATAGCTAGATGTTGCCTCTTTTTCTCAGTTCTAGGTCTTCATTGTCAACTTTTTTCTTCTATAGGTAATGGGATTGAAATTTTAAACTGGTAATTTTGATAATATATCCTTTGGTGTATATAATTTTTTAAGATTGTTTAAATGTGCATCATGAATCCTGAGTTTTTTCTTTCCTAATTCCATAAAGTTAAACTATGAATATGGCTTTACAATTTTGTATACTAGGGCATTAAAAAGCTCTTCATATTGGTTCAAGCTAAAGTTAAGCTCTGAATATGGATTTACAATTTTGTATATTAGGGCATTCAATTAGAATGGGATTACTAAGTTCAGCTCAAACTTGGTGATTTTGGAACTATCATATTTCTGAATATGGATTTACAATTTTGTATATTAGGTCATTCAATTAGAGTGGGATTACTGAGTTTAGCTGAAACTTGGTAATTTTGGAACTATCATATTTGTTTTTGCATGTGAATATTTATTATAAATATTAAGTTTTCTTTTTACAATTTAAAAGCAAATATAGGTTATTGATATGAAGTTTTCTCTTACAAGTTTTCTCTTACACGTTTTGGTATGGATTCTCTTTAAATGCCCAGTTATTTTCTTAGAAATCACTTAGAATTTGTATAACACGACTCTTGAAATAAGTTGTTAGAACAAGAGATGGATCAACAAACATGTGTTGCCTTTTAATCATGTTATTGTTTTGGGTTATTATATTATTGAGCTTTATTTAATAGGTTGAGTGGTTATGTTTGGAAATTCAACAATCTTGTTGTTTCATGCATTTGATTGATTGTGTCATCATTATTTAATAATGAAAGTGCATTCAATAATGTTAATTGGGATTTTAAATAGATTCATGTAAGTTCCAAAACTCGATATGTTTGGAAATTCAACAATAGATACATTTGATTGATTGTGTCATCATTATTCTTAATGAAACTACATTAATTGGGATTTTAAGAAGATTCATCTAATTAGTTGCATTAATTGAGATTTTAAAGAGATTCATCTAAGTTTATGTCATTGTTTAATAAGATCATAATTAAAAAATTAAGTATTATTATAATTATCTTATCAACAACATTAAAAATTTAAAACACTAACACAATACAAAGTTAATTTGATCTCAATTTAATCTAATATATTGATTGGGATTTATGCAGGAACGCAAAAAAATACACAAATAACCATAGAAAAAAATATGTAGCGGAAATAACACTTCATTTCATTAATCAAAGAACTAAAACTTGTTTACATACAGAATGGAAATAAACTAGCTAGAGTGTTGGTAGCTTATCTCTAAGAAGAGATGTGGTGGTTGCATGCCTCTGAACTCTGTGTTAAAATGAGGCTCGAAGGCCTATATATTATTGAAAAACAATGGAAACCCTACACATCCAAAAACCTAACCCTAGGAGGTGAAATGCCATATTGTGGGCCCCGTTCGGTAATTTGGTACATCAATTTCCGAGGGTCGTAACTTTGGCATACTACCTCCGTTTGGTGCGCATGATACATCGTTAGAAATATCTATTCAAGAAATACATTCGTAAACAACAAGTATTTAGTCTGAAATGCACTCATATTTACTCGACCATTCGATGCCAAAAAAACGTCGTTTAGGGCTCAAAACGACTACGAAAGTTTAAAACCTAAAAATTGCCAAGAATAGTAAATTGTGATACAATTAAGGAAACTGGAAAAATGAAAGAAACAATAGTGGGGGTCCAAGTGGAATAGGTGGGTGGCCACCAATATCCTCCTAGATCATTCCTCCCCCCTGAGGAAGCAATGGTCCCCATTGCGTTGAGTTCCTCCATGAGATGAGAAAACTTCTGATGAACTTGGTCCCTGGTGAGCCACTTTTCCTGGTGAAGGAGTTGACATGCTTTAACAACTCGATATAGTTGAATCTTCTATTGGTGGGTGTTTCTTGATTTGTGTGTCCATAATCCGATTAGTTGCGGCTTTTTCCATGCATTCGGTGTTTAACTCTGTTGGTGTGAGTTGTTCTGCCACGTCTGATGTGTCCAGTAGAGGTGGAAAGTAGGGCCGAAGGTGGTCCACATTGAACACTGGGTGCAGACTAAGGAATGGTGGAATACTAAGCTCGAAGGCATTGTCCTCGACATCCTTGGTGATGGTGTATGGCCCATATCAGAGCAGGAGAAGCTTGTGGTGGGGTCCAGCGAGGCACTCATTTTGCAAATGTAGCCACACTTTGTCGCCCACCTAGAAGTTATGTTGCACCCAATGTTGATCATGTCGTTGCTTGTACTTAGCATTGGATCTGCCCAATATGTCATGAACTTGTTGGAGAATGTGTTGAATGCACTCAATGAAGTTGTTCACCTTGGAAACTTCAGACTGGACATGAGATGAATCAGCCTGAGTAACTGCAAATGGCATGGCTACGTCAATGGGACATAGTGGCTGGAATCCCAAGCCCACCTGAAAGGGGCTGTGGTCGGTTGAGCTGTGGAGGGCTCGATTATAGCTATGTTGTACATGGGGGAGGCTCTCATCCCATGTCTGTGGATGATTTGAGTTGTACATGTGAAAAATGTGTATGATCATCCTGTTGATGACCTCTGTCTGGCCATCAGTATGGGGATGGAAAGCTGTGGACTTTGTGACCTTGGCGTCTAGCATTGATCATAGGCTAAACCAAAATGTACAAAGGAACCTGATATCCCTATCTGAGATTATAGACTATGGAATCCGAAAGTGTACCCACACTCGTTCAAAGAAGAGTTTAGCAGTGGCTTCTGCAGTGATATTCTTCTTACAGGATGTCATTATGGCCATATTTGAGAATCTATCAATGACCACCAACACACAGTCATTGCCGTGCTTAGTAGAAGGAAGGCCTGACATGTAATCCATGGAGATGGATTCCTAAGGTTGACTAGGGGTAGACAACGGAGTATAGAGGCCTTGCTTCTTGATGGACGGTTTGGCAATGGCGTAGGAAGTGCAGGATCGAATCTACTTCCCGACGTCTTGTCGAAGGTTCGACCAATAGAAATACTTCTGTAGTACTACCACTATTTTCTCAACCCCGAAATGCCTAGCGACTCGACTGTAATGCGCTTCCCATATCATCTTGGCACGCTCGCTTGAAGGAACACAAAGGTGTCCCATGTGACATAGTAGTGCATCCTAGAGGTGACAATTTGGAACTTGGTTTCCCTCCAAGAGTATCCTATATGTGTGGCTTAATTCTGGATCGCTCTTATAGAGAAGCGGCTAATCAGAAGTCTCATGCCCACAATAGTTGAGCACGATGGTTATCACCACGATTGGTGGTCGACTGAGGCAGTCTGCAACATTATTGGTGCTTCCCTTCTTGTACTTGATGTTCAAATGAAACTGTTGTAGATATGTGGACCACTTATGTTGGCAATAATTCTGTAAATTCCCTTGTGTCTGTATGAACTACATGGGTCGGTGGTCTGTGTGGAAGATTGTTTCATTCCCCAAAATGTAATGCTTCCATTGTCAGCAAGCCTATACAATGGAATACATCTCTTTGTCATAAGTGGGATATTTGTGAACAATGTCTCACTATGACATGCCACTGGATGTCCTTGTTGAGTAAGGACTTGAGCAATAGCATAGTCAGAGTCATCTGTCTCCATCTCGAATGGTTGTTGTAAGTCTTGTAATGTGAGCATTGGGGCACAGCAAAGGCGATGTTTCAATTCTGCAAATGCCTTCTATTGAGTTTTCGACTAGAAGAATTTTTCTTTCGCTCCTCCCTTGGTGACTTGACTCAAGGGCCAAGAGATATGAGAGAATCCCAACACGAACCTGCGGAAGAAATTAACAAGACCCAGAAAGCTGCAAAGCTCTGTTAGATTAGTTGGGGCTGGCCAATTCTGAATGACTTAAATCTTGGTTGGATCCACATGTATCCCACACTCATCAATAATGTATCCTAGATACTAAACCTGGGTCATGCCAGAAGTGTACTTGTCCAAATTGGCACACAACTTGTGCTTCCGCAATGTTTAGAGGACCTGTCGAATGTGTTGGAGGCGCTCTTCCCAAGTCTAGTTGAATATCATGATGTCATCCAAGTAAAATACTACAAATGAGTTGGCGAATTTCTGCAAGATGTTGTACATTAGTCTCATGAAGGTTGCGGGATCATTCGTCGGCCCGAAAGGAATGAACAACCATTCGAAAAGGCCCTCCTTGTCTTTGAAGGAAGTCTTCCACACATTGGTCGGTTTGATCGGTACCTGGTGATACCCAGACTTTAAGTTGATCTTTCTAAAATATTTTTCCCCTTTAAGTTGGTCCAGGAGGTCATCAATTCATGGGATTAGGTACCTATTATGGACAATGATCTTGTTCAACACCCGATAGTCAATACAGAGTCTCCAAGTCCCATCCTTCTTCGGTACCAACATGAACGGGCTCCCACAGGGTGATGAACTTAGTCGGATGTGACCCTTCTATAGAAGCTCTTGAATTTTCCTCTTGATTTCATCATTCTCCAGAACAGAGCGTCGATAGATCAGTCCATTGGGAAGCGGCACACCTGGGGTCAGATCGATGGGGTGCTTGACCTGACAGTGCAGAGGAACCCTTGTAGGTGAGGTGAATATGTCCCAGTACAACACCATGACCTTGTCCATTTGTTGTTGTCATGTAGAGGGGCCCTGTATGGAGTTCATGGCCACGATCTTCTTCTTTCCCTGAGGGTGAATCATCAAAACAAATTTTCCAGTTTTGGAAATGAGCTTACTGCATTGTTTTGCAGTAACCAAACAGATAGCGGCAAGATGCAGTACCTCTGGTATTCTATACAACTTATTTCCCAACGTAATAATAACAGCATGAGGCCGAGACTCATACACAACATGTCTCTTCGATAAGTATGGTTGACCTAATAATACTTCACAAACATCAAGAGGAGCAATATCACACAATAACTCATCGGTGAAGGGATTGATGCTGTAGGGAAGGTGGCACTGCTGGATGACGCGGAGATCCCATCCTTGGTGAAGCCACCCAATGGTGTACGGCTGTGGGTGTGTTGTGGTCGGCAATCCCAACCAGTTCATGACCTCTGTTGAAATTATGTTCTTTTGGCTCCCACTATCGACAATGAACTATAGTGGGGAATCCTTTACTCACATCTGGGAGTGGAAAATATGCTCCTCCTCCTCTAAATCTTCTAGTTCTTCCTTTTGGATCTTCATGGTGGCAAAAGTGGCATTGGGCTCTGCATCGATAATCTTCTTCCCTCTATCACTCCCCTTCTCAGGTTATGATTCAGTGTGAGAGTATGCATCTGATTCGGAAGCCTTTATCTCGGCCACCAATGATTGCTTGGCTCGACACTCACTTGTGTCATGAGTGGGGCTCTTATAGAAATCGCACCACTTTCCCGCTTCCTTCTTCGGCTTCGCAGTGTTTCTATTTGCTTGCGGCTTTGGAAAGTTGTCTTGAGTCGCCATGCCTTGGATGTGTCCTTGGTTCTGCAGTTTGGGGGCACCTTTCACTTGCTTCTGATTCGCAGATCCAAAGTCTCACTTTTTCTGTTTTAATTTTTGCTCAATTTCGGCAGCATACCGGTATGTCGTACCAAGCAAGGAGATGTCTAGGAACTCCATTTCCTCCTGAATGTATCTGTGCAGACAACTACGGTACTTCAACACCAAATGTTTCTCTGGATCTTTGATACCCAACTTGGTGAGCAGGGTATGGAACATATTCGTCAGCTGATGCACATCATGATCTCTTTGATGTCGCAGCGTAGTCCATTGTATGTACTTGTCCTCATAGCTCCCAATGGTATAATATTGTCCATTTATGGCATGTCAAAAAGAATTCCAAGTGGGTATAGTCGAGAACAGAGAGGGTTCCTCCTCATCCTTTCTCTCAAAGTAGGTTTCCCACCAGTCCTTAACATGGGGGGCGGCTTTGAGTAGTGAAAAAGTAATCTTTTTCTGGTCGAAAAAGTCATGAACTGAGAAATATTCTTCTAATAGATTCAACCATTTATTTACGGTGTTTGCATCTATTCATCCATCAAATATGGGAATGTCGAAGTTTACTTATACCTTAAAAGGGGTTGTTCCTCCAGACTGGCTGCTAGATGTAGGTGCGTCATCAATCAAAATTCGTTGAAGGATATAGGCGAAGTTATCCATCATCGCATTCCTTTGTTTTTCAAGGGCCTCCTCGAGCAACATTTTGATAGGATCTTCTGCGCCCTCGTATTTCTTTTCATCCCCCATGGGTGGTCGTCGGAATTTGAGAGTCTAATCTTGTAAAGTTTCAACCAAATCAAGCCCTAACTTTTTATACCTTGCCCTCGTTGGGGACATGCAAAGAAGGATCAAGAAAGAGCAAATTGCTTTGATACCATTGATCGGGATTTATGCAGGAATGCAACAGAATACACAAATAACCATAGAAACAAAGATGCAGTGGAAATAACACTTCATTTCATTAATCAAATAACTGAAACTTGTTTACATACAGAATGGAAATAAACTAGGTAGAGTGCTGGTAGCTTATCTCTGAGAAGAGATCCGGCGCTAACATGCATATGAACTCTGTGTTGCAATGAGGCTTGAAGGCCTATATATTATTGAGAAACAATGGAAACCCTACACATCCAAAAACCTAACCCTAGGAGGTGAAATGTCAGAATGTGGGCCCCGTTGGGTAACTTGGTACATCAATTTTCCATGGTCGTAACTTTGGCATACTACCTCCGTTTGACGCACATGATACATTGTTAGAAAGAACTATTCAAGGACTAAATCCATAAACAACAAATACTGAGACCGAAGTGGACTCATATTTGTTTGACCATTTAGGGATTCAAAATGGATCCGAAAGTTTAGGACCCAAAAACTGCCAAAAATAGTAAATTGTGCTACAATTAAGGAAACTAGAAAACTGAAAGAAACAATGGTGGGGTCCAAGTGGAATAGGTGGGTGGCCACCAATATCCTCCTGGATCATATATCATAGTATAAATATCCTAGAAAATAAAATGGGATGGGGCTATTCTTTATGGTTGTATACACAAATGTTTTATGAAGGCATTTTGATGGAGTTATAAAGTGTAACAAGGTGGGAAGGATGAAGTTAATCTAATTATAGATATCTATTGTTGTAATATATTTCATCATATTGCTGCTATAAATTAACATCCAATGCAAATGGAAATGTCGAGAACATTTCCACATAATGACTCTTGTTATTATTAGTATGCTAGTTATTATTAGGTGCTTCATTTCTCTACTTTATAGATATGCTATTTTTTATTATTATTATTATTCTGTTGAGAGGACTACACCTGAAAAATGACTCTTACACCACTGCAGTACCCGAATTTGAATGCCACTAAACCTCCCTGCCTTAATTGTAGAATATGACTATTGGCACAATGACGGATTTCTACCTCCTCCATGCCCATAAGGCCCTAGCCAAAGTCTACCAATGACTCATTTAAGGCCAATCACAAAGCAGTAAAACCTGAAGAATCCTATCAGAAAAAACCTAATGGCTTCATTGCTAGTAAACCCTAAACGCAACTCAATTTCTAATCTATTTCCAGAAGATTGCACTATAGATTCGGCATGAAATACTTAATTCTTCCCCTAGTTCCTCTATTAATTAATCACAATGAAAATTTAAAAGTACCTTCATCCCATTTTGAATATCAACATCAATTAAAATGAAATACAAGTTTATCTTTCCCCACATTTTGTGACTATATCGTTGCAGCGACCCCTATGTCTCATGGTTATTACGTGTCCACCTTTGGAAAAGGAATGTGAACGGAGCTGCATTAGGCCGTAAGTCAGATGATATTGGAAAAAGTTGGTCCAAGTTGTTTTTGAAAATTGCTATTTTAATAATTTTATGATTTTAATAATCATGGTCATAATTACTTATTATAAACTAAATATTCAATTTTCAATTTTAAAACTCAGTATCAGTATCACAAGAATTAAGATTTAAACTATTCTAATAATTTATTACTGAAATTTGATTTCAGTAATAAATTCTCAACAAAGTTGAGAGGGTTATACTGCAAAGATTTCTTAAATTCTCAAAAGGTTTGAGTTAGAGTAATAGATGAAGCTATTATTATTTATTGCAATCATAATTACAATTTAAATATTAAAAAATGGAATATTTGCAAGGCCAGACACGGAAAACCAATCATAATCACAAAACCCGTTGATTCAACAACGGTGTCCAGAGCAGAAAACGAGGATATGCGATTGTTCGGAGTACAGAGGTCGACGACTAACAGCGATTGTTCGAGCGGGAGCACCGAAGGATATGCTTTACAGAGGCCGCAGAAAACACACAGTGATTCGAGACTGTAAAAAGCAACGTGCTCGCTCAATTCTCATGGTCTCGATTTAGTTTCTCATGGGTTATTTGAGTCAATAATTGTTTTGTGTAAATGTTGTTGTTGTTTTAAATATTGTCTTTAAATTAATATCTATAGAAACAATATAGAATATTTTAATTATAAATTATATTTATTAAGAGTTGTAATTTCAAGGGACTACTATCAATAATCTATTAATTAGTTAGTTAGTTGAATAGTTGAGTTGGTCACATTAGGTAGAATTAGTGGTCCGTAGTATTTGATGACCCATGGTATTTACCTATGGTTTTGATGTTATGTATTCTTATAAATACTAGTACTTAATATTGAGAAGGCAATTCAATTGCTCAAGCAATCAATATACCATTCGATGTTCTTTAACATGGTATTAGAGGTTGATCATTGTCTCGGTAAGCCTTTTCACATAGTGGAAATCACACACACGGATGTTGTGATCGAGACAAATAGATAAGAAGATCGATTCTTGAAGATGGAGCTACAAGAAGAAATTAGAGAGGTAAGAAATCTCTTAACACCAGAAGGATTATGAAAAACATTTGATGGAGATCATAATGATGTATGTGCATTCAAAGTAAGTAATTTGTTGAAATTACAAGTTATGTGGAATTTCATAGTTGAAGAAGATCCTAGATCCAGATTCATTTAAAGCTTTGACGGAGTTCCAAAAAGAGAGAAGGCATGTTGTTGCCTTATGTCTCATATAAGACAATATAGACTATTCATTATTCATTATATTGTAGAAGTTGATACTCCAAAAAGAGCATGGAATATAATAAAAGAAGTATTTACTGAAGAGTCGGTTGTAGATGAAGATGAATTTGCAAGTCACTCAAAGCACCAGGAATCCCACAATGAAGTGGAAGAAAGTCAAGAATAATTTGATTATGAGGCAACGAGTGATCATGTAATCACAGCAAAGGTTCTTGATTAAGTTGTTTTAGCTGATGACAGTAAACCTATTAATGTAGGAGTACCCAGTGATGTGAGTGATAGTCTCTCTGAGAAAGCGACACTTGATGGCAACATAGAAGTTCCAAGAGTTGTTGAGAATGAGCAACAACCAGTTGATAACAGCACAAAAGAAATAGCAACAAATAGTCCACCCCAAAACCAGAAAATCAGAAGTTTGAGGGAGATCTATGAGCAGACTCCGATTAATGATGAGCAACTACAATATGCTATGTTTACTTCTCAGCCCACATTTTTTTAAGAAGCAATGAAGGATGCACAATGGGTACATGCAAATGAAGAAGTCAATGAGAATGATGAATTAGTTGCCCTTAATGAGCAACACCAAGATGTGAATTCTCTCCAAGAAAAGATGAAATTTATTAAAATATTTTTTCTGACAAAAATTTTTAGTGTGCATGTCACATGCCTCAATTTTGCAACAAAAAAAAAACAATTTTATATTATTTGATATTATTTGAGGACAATATGTTAAATTTTATGCTAAGTTGTAATTGATGACTCAAGAGAGTTAAGGATATTTAATGTAATTCTGAATATTTTATTTATAAATAAATAAAGGAGGAGACAACACGTTAGGAGAGATGTTTAAAGAGTGTTTACTGGTCAAATTGGTAGAGGAGACTGTGTGGAGAGCAAACTGACATGTGGCAGCATCCTCAAACCACTTCCAACTATTGCAGGTGGCAACTGCCCTACATTTGGGGTCATGATTCCCCAAGAAAGTGGAATCAGAGCAGGTGGCTCAATTAATGAAAACTTACCCAAAACACATAGGCACTCTTAATAAAAAATCTCATTCAAGAGAGTTGAGGTAGCTCCTTCTAGAGAAGTGATCATTTAGGTTGAATGAATGTAATTCAGAGAAATTCAATGGAAGGGAATCTCGAAAGTGTTTGAGGGGATAACTGCTAATTGATCTAGTTACAGCTTTTAAGCTGAAGATCATACTACTGAGAGCAAAGTGTTTTACTGAGATATTGAACTAGTCTACTGTTTTCATTCTCGACCAGTTCTCTGTCAAGAAGACCAGGAACAGAATCGGGGGTCCTGAGGAAGTGTTGTTTGAGCACTCTCGAGGATATTGGTAGGGAGGAACGGCCTCCTAACGCTGTTTTTGTCTGTCCTAAACAGGTTCTACATTATTTTCTTTTGATGTGTTAATTAAATAAATCTGAGTTTGATTGATATATGAATGGTAAAGATTCAGTCTGTAAAATGTTAGAATTTAGCTATCTTTTTAGATTATTAAAGAAATGAATTTGATTTAGAAAAGTAATGTGTTAGAATGGAAATAATTTCTACACTGTGTTTTTCCACACCTGGAAAACCAGGTCATACTCCAGCGCAGTTAGAATATCTTAAATAGATGAAAGAAAATGATAAGAGATTGAAAATAATAGATAGGGTTCTGTATTCTGTTGATAGCAGAGTAATTTAATTTAGTGTGTAAATTAATATTAAAAAGAATAGTGTTCTCATTATTTATGTTTACTGTTTTAATCAGCATATCTATGTAAAAATGTTGGAAAAGAAACAGTAAGAATACAATAAAGTTGTAGTAAATACATATACTCATATAATAAAAATTATAGGAGATATACTTAAGTATCCAACAAGGTATTAACCACACTTAAATCTTTTATCTTAAACTATTATTTAATATATACTAGAATATGATTATGTTACAAAAATTATTAATAAAGAAATAATCAAAGTTACAGAGTTAATGTTTTAATCCTTACATAACTCTAAATCGTCACTAAGTTACAAAGAAATAAACAAATGTAAATTTAAATGTAAACAGTAAATAGAATAAAGCTAAGAATTTACCTATTTAAGAAATAATTATTTACAAGACAAGCTCTAAATCTGTGTAAGTTTAACCTACTAGTCAAAACCCTAGTTCTTCTTTTATTCTTTTTATAAAATTATTCTTTAAAACAGAATAAACAAATTAAAACTAGAAGACTATATGTATACATTAGAATGGGTACACTCTTATCTCAAGAACTTACAGTATCTTTATAAACTCTTTTATTTAAAAGAAAAGAAAATATTTTTCTTTACAAGATAAATAATTTCAATACTATTGTAACAACAAAAAAGAGGTAAACAGAAACCAACACATAACTAACAAATTTAAGAATATATCTATATAAGGGTTCTTTTACAGTAAACCCTAGTATTATATCCTAAGTGACAAGTATAAGTATATAAATATTACCTTATGACTCAACTTATAGTCTTCAAATTAACTTTATTTATTTACAACAGAAACCTTAAACAGTATTTTATCTCCATTAGCAGTCGAAGAGGGAAAGACTCTAATCCCACAGAACTATAATTTACAGGTTTATAAACTATTGCATAAACGAGACAGATATCGAAGTTAAAATCCTTTTTAAACCAAATGTATTACTTTGTTAGGCCGAAGGGCTAAAGACATAACCAAATTACTTCACCCAGCTCAAGGCCGGTTTAACCCAGCATTGTGGCGAGGGTTTGAAAAACAAACTAATATTCAACTTATTAAAACTTCATTTACTAGAGTATCTTTTATAAGAAAATGTATAAATTATCAGAGTATTCAAAACAGAGAAAAATTAAAAACCATGAATACATGAGAACCTTCACATGTTAAACAGAGTATAATATTACTTAAACATAAGGCTGTAGTTCCTGTTTACAAGTCAAAAAAAGTGAAATACAAGTCACGGCATAGAAGCCAGAGCTACCGTACAATAGGCAAGGGTTTAATAACCAAAAACTAAGTAATAACTGAGCTAAGCATTTAAACAATGGAGGAACCGAAGTCGTATTTCTTTTCCAACTGAAAACCCTTTTCCCCTAACCATTGCCAAGCAGGGAGTTGCCACGTTTTAGCTGGGGCTTACCTGTTTGGTCTTGAAGTCAATCCAAATGTGGAGAGGATTCTTCCAAGCGTAAATGCAAATTGTAACCAGCAAGCGAAGACCAAAAACTTTGATTAGAAACTGGGTATTATAATACCATAGCTGTAACTAAATTTTTTTATAACATTAGTATGATAAAATAATTACCTGAAGGAAAAAGAATCGGCAACTGAGGAGGAATCAAACCAGCACTACGAACAACAACTGGAAGAACAAACTTTCATGCTCACCTGTGATAGAGGAAATGGGGTTCACAATACATACTACCGACATTGGAGCAGGATTAAAGCTTTGGCAATGGTCACGCAAGGATTCGACACTAAAAACTACTGACAGAATAAAACTACCCTCACAGCAACGCAATGCATGCAGAAAGAAACCAAATGTGAGTTGTGTATCTCTCAAGTCTCACACTAGAGTGGCAACACTTCTTTACACACAAGATGGAGCTGTAAAACAAGGGCAATCGAGCCTCTCATGGCCGCAGAAGAACAAGACTGTGTAGAGCCAAACCCTCATGGAAGAATGAGAAGTTAGGGTTACAATTAAATCATGCATTGCATGATGGAGGCTTCTCCACATATCACTGAAATTTTCAGTCAGCAAGTGGGTCGAATGGTATAGTTTATGCTGCACTATTGGGAAACCAAATTATTGTCAATAATTTAATTAGTGATTACAATGATAATGTAGTTATAAAGTCAAAACATATCATTACAATGATAAACCATAAGTGAAGCAGTGGTAAATAATAAGATATGTGTTGCATCGTTAACCCTTGTTTTATGAAAACCTCGAAATCTTTCGTTGGTAAATTAACTATGGAAAGATCCTTAGTAGGGTAGATGCCCTTGATCTTAAGTTAATAGTTCTAATAATAATCATTTATACAAACATTATAATGCAAGACTATGATATTAGAATTAGTGTTATGCAAACACTAGTGGATAAGAAACTAGTTTATAAATCAATAAGGTGTAAGTAAAAATAAATAGTATTTACACCCTAGAATAACTCTGACTTTTGAATGTAGTCTATAGTACCATAGAATAAGATAAACTTCTTGGAAGTTTGTAATCATTTGGTCTCCATAAGGAACCAAAGCTCTAAACGAATTAAACCAAGGTTAGATTAGACTTGGTAGTAAAAGATAGTAAAACTATCGAGGGATAAATATAGTATCACTTTTTATTATAAATAAATGATATAGTAATGTAATTTCGCCACATTACTTATGTCATGAAGAAACTTGGAAGATTGGAATCGCAACTTGACGACTATTGTGCAAATCATCATTTATAACTATAATACAATAATAAGCTGATAAATTTCTTCTACTAAAGCTTAATTAAAAGTAGAGATAAGGGTTCTATTGTAAGCTTGTTTCTTGGAAGGCCTTAGATTTATTTCCATACTTATAAGTAGTGTTGTAAATTTTAGAAATAACAACGGCAGTAAACTTATGTTTCAGTAATACTAAGTAGTGTTGTATATTTGCTCTATGTAAAACTTGCAAATAACTTATCTTATAGGTGGAAAGAAGATTTATCTAAAGTAGAAGTCATACTGATAAAAGAAATTTAGTATGGCAAAGTTATTGAGCATCACGACATGAATTTAAAATACTGTCATAATTGCAAAACAAGTAAAGAAATGTTTACCTCGTAGTATCCTTGAATTCTATTAAGCAAAATTTTACTCTAGCAGTTTATATATGCTAAAGAAGTATATTTGGATTTAATGCTTTAATAAACTCCTACTTGTTCAAAATTTACCTGTTGAACCTATAAGATCCAGAAATCCAGCTCAGTTAGCAATTGCTAAGTAAGCCCCAGATTAACATAACTTCTCACCTACTTGACAAAATCAAATCATCACTACAGCTAGAAACAACTGAATGCAGGTTATTTACTTCACATATCAAAATTAAAGTAGTATACATTTATATGTGTTTAAAATTAATCATTAATTTTTTTAGTTGTTTCATTTTCCCGCTAGCCGCTAACAGTTACCAAACTGCAACTATAGACAATTTATGTTACATCAAAAAATATTAATTTTTGTGAAAATTTGGGGTTATGACAGTGCAGGTAAAAATGACAGCCATAAAAATCATGTTGAAATAGAAGAAGAAGACTTGCACCATGTTCCAAAAGTTGAAGAGGACTCTAAAGAACAACTATTTAGCATCAAGATCCAATAGACAAAGAAGAAGAATTCCAAGTACACTTCAAGCAAGAAAGTGAAGCTAAAGTTTTTGAATGAAATGTAAGCCTAGCTGAGACATAGACTAGCAGACATCTTTTTGCATTGATAGTGCTGAAAGTATTGTCCTAGTTGAGATTAAGAGGGTGTGTTAAGAGTTGTAATCTCAACAGACCACTATCAATAATGCATTAATTATTTAGTTAGTTTAGTAGTTGAGTTAATCACATTACATAGAGTCCAATTTTATGACCTTTTGAATTTCTACAATTAACATACATCTTATCGATGATTTTATTAAAAACCTAATTAAAAAATCCTATGAAATAATTAACACATGTCCATGAAACTTTACGACTAATACTAGAATGGTATAATACATAGACCCTAGGCTTCAATAACCTTTTAAGACAAAATCACCAATTTCACCATCCCGACTTTGGAGGATTTTGAGTGAAAAACTTAAAAACTATATGTCACTTAAAATACCGTCACATAATTGATGAGGAAAAAAACACTCAGGGATGATGACCTTAATGACCAAGTCCTAAGGAGGACAATCCTTTTACCAAAAAAAAAAATATCATGTTATGGCTTTTATTACAATTCCCCTGAGGGGCTGTGAACATGTGAAACAAGGGACCACAAGTGGCCCTGATGAAAGTGAGAAAATTTGATTTTTTTCGATACTTGGTGGCTCACTTGAAAGATCCCCTAAGTGAAACATAGTGGATAACACCTTTCATCATACCCAAATACTTCACAACCCTACTCCATCGTGAGAGGGATTATGGGTTCCCTAGTAATTTCAGAAGGTGAGACCAAAGAAGCTCCAAGTTCTCAAGTACCCTCCAAATCCCTAACCAAGAAAGAATTACCTAATACATGTCGCTCCTCCACCCCATCTAAAATATCAACCTCTTCAACATATAAAGAATAAAAAAAAGACGTCCTCGAAGAGTGTCTTCTACATATTTGAGAAAGATAAAACCTCCATAAACTATTAAGTCCACAAAATACATAAATCTAAGGAAGGTTCAATACCACCTTGGGAACAATCATTGAATTCCAAATACACAATAGTTGGTATTAGTTCCAAGCTAAGGTTCCCCAGATAAAATGACATATCTTCCGAGAAGTGACCAAGACATGCTTCCTTCAAATGACCAGTTTGGTGACACCTATGTCATATAAAGGGAATGTGCCAATAGTCTAGTTTCTGAATGTAAGTCTTATCAACCCATTGTATGTCAACCTTTGTGGAAAATCCCTCGATGTGTATCTAGTTCCACCAAAACCCAAGTTATTCTCTTGTCTGCATGCTTGAGAGAGTCCTTGACAAAGAATAAAAAATTTCCCACTGCATTCACCATAGAAATGATAATGTTCATTGACCACAACTCAACAGATAAATCGGGGAGTAGCATCCAATAATTCCTCATCTAGAAACCCTATTTATAAGGATTAAGCCCCGAAGACCACCATTGAAGCATCAAAGTACCTTTCCCCTTTACCCACGAGTGAGCAAGTATTTTTTGTATATCCATTTTTTCTAGAATTTGAATGTAGAACCATTTACTCATTAGGATGTGTACACTAGTACAAAATGAGGAATTAGTGACTATGTGACTAAAAATTCTAATCACCACAGGTTTTTCAAGTGATTTACTACTAAATATGAGAAATTTTGATTGACCCAACTATAAACGACTAAAATTAAAGACTAATTTAGTCACCAGTTAACAAATATGACTAGATAGTAAGTGACAGAGTTAAAAGTGACTAACATAAATGACTAATTTAGTCACGACATAAAAAATGAATAGCTAGAATAATTAGAGGAAATTTCAACTCAAAAGGGGCCTTTTAACTCTAATTCAAATTCCATGTCATCATGTTTTAGCCAATGAAATTGCTTTAAATTTTAAATACCGTATAGGTCTTAAACATTTTTTTAATATAAATTTGCGGATAGGTATCATAAAAAAACTACTCTTCTTGTTTGTATTTTTGACATACATCCCCGTGTTTTTACTCAAATTTTGATTGGGAGAGCTCATTGGATGTGGAATTAAATTCCGCATCAAACGATTACCCACTCAGCATGCTTTTGACAGACCCCACTACCCCCAAAACAAGAAATACCTGAAAAAATGTGATGATGAAGTCATCATCACATTTTTTCAGGTATTTCTTATTTTTGGGGTAGCGGAGTCTGTCAAAAGTATACCAAGTGGGTATTCGTTGGATGCGGAATTTAATTATGCATCCAACGAGCTCTCCCGATCGAAATTTGAGTAAAAACACGGAGAGGTATGTCAAAAATACAAACAAAAAAGTAGTTTTTTTATTTTCTTCCTCCAAAATTAATAAATATTATTTTATTATTTTAACTCTTATTTTATTAATTTTTTTTAGGAGGCCCATTTTGAGTTGAAATTTCCTCTAATGAATATTAATTAGTCATTTATGTTACTAATTTTTAATTGTGCAAGTTATATTTCATGTGTTGTCATGCCATGGTCAAGTTGAAGTGATAGCTTAAAGGTTTTTGAATTATGCATATTCATGTCTCCATTTTGGTATAACTAATTTTAGCTAATCTCATCGATCGTGCTCATATTTCATTTTCCAAATTTCGAGTCTATTTGACCCTCTTGCCAACAAGTAAAATTTCGGCATATTAAAGTATTTTGATCTTGACAGTGTAATATATAAAATTTGTGTCCACCAATAAATTGTCATTGACACCTACCCATCAGTGTCATCGTCACACCTATTCTCAAAAAGTTAAAAAGTTCCCCCGATGCCCCTAGTTACGAAAAGGACAATATCTTTTATTTTAATAAAAAAAAATCCTCCCTCCCATTTTAATGATCTCTTGCCCGACCTTTTAACTTTAACTCAAATTCCATGTCATCATGTGTTATCCAATGAAATTACTTTAAATTTGAAATACCATACAGGTCTTAAACATTTTTTTAATATAAATTTGGGGATAGGTATCATAAAAAAACTACTTTTTTGTTTGTGTTTCCGACATATCTCCCCGTTTTTTTACTCAAATTTCGATCGGGAGAGCTCGTTGGATGTGCAATTAAATTCCACATCCAACAAGTAACCACTCGGCATACTTTTTACGGACCACGCTACCAGAAAAACAAGAAATACCTGAAAAAATGTGATGATGACATCATCATCACGTTTTTTCAGGTATTTCTTGTTTTTGGGGTAGAAGGGTCCATCAAAAGTATGTTGAGTGGGTACTCGTTGGATGCAGAATTTAATTCCGCATCCAACGAGCTCTCCCGATCGAAATTTGATTAAAAACACGGGGAGATATGTCAAAAATACAAACAAAAAAATAGTTTTTTCTTTTCTTCCTCCAAAATTAATAAATATTATTTTATTATTTTAACTATTATTTTATTAATTGTTTTTAGGAGGCCCATTTTGAGGTGAAATTTCCTCTATTTTCTAAATTTAAAATAATAATAATAATTTCTTTTCATCTAATTCAATAGGTTTTTTACATATAATAATTAATATAACATGTTTTTCATATATAAATATATTATACTTAAATATTATATAATATATTAATATTAAAAAATTAAATTTCTATTCATTTATTTTGATAGAAATATAAATTAATTAAAAATGTATGAAATTTTTTTGGGTAAAATACAAATTAAGTGGACTCAATTCTAATTAAGATATTTACGAAGAAAAGCTCAAGAGCATACCTGCCATTTTAAATTCCATGGTTGCAATAGCCTAATCTTCAATAGTTGGAGATAAAAATAAGACATTGACCTCTTTCATGGTTAAAATTGATTACATTTAGTGGTTAGAATGAACGAATGGTTATAATGAACATAGGGGAGAAAAGAATGAACTGATGGTTATAATGAATGGAGGGGAGAAAAAAAATGCAGCAACTGATTCTGGAGCTTGCCACCGTGAACACATGGAGAAAGTTCTCCCCCACCTATCCAAGGTGCTTCACATTACGATTCTTGAGCACATGGAGAAGCTCTTCTAGACCTATCCAAGGTGCTTCACATTCTCTATTTTTTATTTATTTTAAGACTTGAATTAAATATTTTTGTCAGTTGCTTTATGCCTTCGTAACCCTATACAAAGTATTTTCATGGTGAAATTTTGGTTGTAAGATCGATTGCTTTTAGCCATTGTGAAGTTTCTTTAGTTTTCAGTATCTTCTATGTGAAGTTTTTGGGAATATTAGGGTTAGGAAATTGATTGTCTTGGTCATTTTTTCTATCATTAGACTTCATGGTTGTCTTAGCCTACAAATTCTAGTTGTAAGGCAACAATACCTCCTGCCTTTGTCCCTCAAGATTAGTGTGACATAATTGTATACAATTTAGATACTAAGGATTTCTACACACGAGCTTTAATTACCTTTGATGGTAGCATACATTTGAGGGCAGCAAGGGCATTGTCTCATCTCCAAGGAAAAGTGATTTATGTCTATATGCCTTGGCAAAAGATTACCTGTCATATAGGTTGAAGCAATGATACATAACGTCATATAGGTTGAAGCGATGATACTGGAACAAGCTGCATCAACGCGTTTTATGCACTAAATAGAGCTCTTCCATGTCTTCATTAGGTAACCTAAATCGTGTCTTTTCTAAGTAGTTGTATTTGTTTTTAATCATTTACCTTCATTTCCTGTGATTATTCCCCATTGAGTATTCCCCCATTGATAATCCCCTTCTTCGTTGTGGCAACAACACAGTGGATCGAGAACAAACAGGTAATTCAGAGAACCATCTTGGTCACAGGCTATTGGTAAATCCCCTTTGGCACTCACTCTCACCTCCTTCCCTCCTTGCCTGCCTGATGGCCTGCTCCCCTTACTATGTGGAATAGACAATTCTTTTTTATTACAATATTTATAGGTATATCTGCAATTATATATTATAAAAGAGAAAAAATAAAATGGATTCCTATCAATTATGTGGTTACAATGAGCCTCATGACAATGTATAAATATAAAATGACTGGTCACGAGGTGAAGGGGTGTGATCTCGACATGAAGGTATCCACTTGTCTATGATTACCTGTCAACAAACATATTACAGCACAATGCAGGTAATGGTACTGATACTGCACACAATGGTATATGGTGGTACACGAGGGCACAGAATGGTGTATATTAGAGTTTCAGAGTGTTTTTTCAATGGCAAAATGAAGGTAATGGTACTGATACCATACACAATGGTATACTGTGTTACACGAAGGAACATAATGGTGTACATTAGAGTTTCAGAGTGTTTCCTCCAGGGAGACTTCCTGACAGAGTCCTTAACTTTGTATAAGTCTAGACTTGATATTTCACAGACACTTATGTGGAATGTCACTGACTACTCTAGAATTCCTGTAGGTTCCTTAAAACCAGATCTGATTTGTTGTATGCTTATTTTGGGATGTTAATGGTACATTCTAGAATTCAAATAGATTCCATTTTAATATGGAAAGAAAGCTTAAAACACATGCACCTGATTTCTTTCATTCACCATTCATATATCCATAAAATGGAGAATTTAACAAGCTTTTGGACAGACTGTTTATGATTCTCATATTTTAATAACACAAAACTCTTCGCAATATTAAACACAAACATAGGAAATATTTGCATAGATACAAAGGGAAAATTACTGATGTTTATTTACGCAACTAATAGTGGTAAGTACAACTGGAAAATACAATTTCAAACTGAAATAAAGAGGTCTAATATTTATTTTTCCGTGGCCTGTGTATTTCCTCTAGCTTGCTGCCCTTTTTGAATACTGAAACAACCCTTAAAATGGTCACGTTTTGAGCCAAGGAGTAATGTAGATGACTGATAAAAGAGATAAATGATGTCCATGTATGGTACGGCCTCCTTAAGCTAGGGAATAGCAGTAAATACCAGCAGATTTTCACATCCAATGTGTGTTCTCTTCTTCACTGCCTGGTCATGCCCCATTTGCAACTGAAAGTAACTGGTAATGGAGGGGCTTGACCTCCCAAAGTGGTAGATATAGAACTGTTCCCTCTAAAATCAGCATAAAAGCCTCATAGCAGCCACAAAGTTTCCTTAGAAGGGAGTCGACTTCACAAAGATTGGATGAAAAAAAGTTTGGTTTCTTTGCTTGACTTGTGTGTTTCCCTTCTAGGCTGTGAGTGCACTCCTTCCTCACTGGTGTGCGTCCTTCTAAGCCCACAATTTTTGATATGAAGATAAAGGTGAGTGGGAAGTATAAATATGGAGCAGTGTGCCCTTCCTTCTTTGATGCAGTATCTAGCAGACTCGGGCTTTGCCATCAAAGGTTCCTTGGTATGCACACAACCCAGAAAAGTTGCCGCAGTGTCATTAGCTCATGCCATTAGTTGTGTAGAGTGACATGAGAACAATCTGAGCCTCCAATCCTTTTCCCTTAAGTTGGTTCTTCTTTTAAAAACAAGACAAAGGACAAACAATTGAAAATTCGTTGGAGTTCCTTTTGAGATGATGCTACAAAAATCACAGCATAAACATTTAGATTTCTCACCTGCGAAATCAGTCAACATTTAGATACTCTAGATTTGGAATTAATGTCATGAATGTTAGATATATATCCAGATGTACAAAATTGGTCCTTGCGATTTTTAACCAGAACTATCAGTTGGGTCTTAATGAGGTTTTGGGCATTTTTAGAATATTGTCTAGAGGTACAATTGTTCTGCATTTCTTGTATAGAGTATAATTGTTCTGTATTTCTTGTATTTAATCTTTGATTTCTTCCTTGGACAACCCCATATTGATATTTCCATTGGTGTTTCATGGTTACCCTTGGGGGTTTGAAAAATAGCAGTTTCAGCTTCTACTGAATTCCTCGGTGTATTTTATTGCTTAGTCTAATGATACACAAAGAGATTTACTATTGTTTTACTAATATTATTCTGTTGTGATCAGATTGTTACTTTGCCTATTTGATATAAGAAAGTTTGCTTTAGTCTCATCTTTCTTTCATTGCATCATGGTAAATTTCAACTCTACTCTAGCTTGGAATTCTACCTTCCATAAAGTGTTGATGTTTCCCTTGTGTTGTTTCTAAATAAATGATACTGCATTTAAATATTTTTCCAATTCAGTATACCAAGTCCAAATGATCTACAAACTTTGTTGTTTGATCATTTTTTATTGAATTTGGTTTTGAGTCTATTAAATAGTTGTCCATTTGTTGGATTTTCTTTCATATTTTCATATGTTGCCTTTACAGTGGATTTTTAGCATAATTGAGAAGTAGTTGGTAGAAGTGGAACTTGACATTAGTTAAAAATAGGTGAAGGAAGGATAGCTTAAGAAGCGTTGGTTAGCAATGTGACATATGTACTGCTGGAATGGACTCATTCTAGATTTGTGTCTAGTTTGTTCTGAAAAGTTTCAGCCTGTATTAATCCACCTCATGATTTTTTGGGGTGTCTAAACCTAGTGCATTTCACACTTTCTTGACTGTTGGTTCCATTTATTTGTAGTCATCTTTCGGTATTTGAAAAGTAGTTTTTTATTTAATCGACTGAAGAAATCTCCATTAAGTACTACTTGGGACTTGTATGCTCGTGTGATTGGAGATGAGTTCCTTGAGGATTCAAATATCCTAGGAGAAGACACGTACATATGCTTCCATTAGATTCCATGCACCTTTGTGTACTGTTTTCCAAAGTAGAGTTACTTAATGGTCGGCCACTGCCACATTCAACATGAATCAATTCACCTGTCTCTTATGTTATCTGAACGAACGATAACACCTGGGCTCTGTAGTCATTTGACCTCTTAACACGTTAAAAAACTATGTACATTCAAATACTAACTTTTCACTTGCTAATGGAAGTCTTTTATTTAAGAGAATGCTTGTTTCTTTTTCCTTAATGATAACGATGAAATATTTGTTTTACATTACAGTTCCATTGAAAGGGCATTTACATTTTTTCTCAACTCAGTTAGAAATATGACACATTTGGGTTAGCTTATATTTCAAAATGAAATATTTTATATACTAACTTCTCTTGGATCTTCCCTCTAGTTCACATTTTTTTCAAAATAGCTTACCTTTGTTTTATGTTTTTAGAGCATGAAATTGATGGTTTACTTGCATATCCATAAAACAGTTACTTAAAAAAGTAAAATCATTGTTTGCAATCCTTATGCAAGTTTCTCTGTTTAAGAGATTTCTTTTAATTGTGTGGAATTTGAGAGCAGAATCAGATCGAATGCATGCTTTGGCTTGCATTTTCTGAACATCACTTTGTGTTGATATTTTTGCAAAGGAGAGTGTACGGAGAGGGAAAAAACCACATACTGGAACTGACATTGCTTCACTTTTTGAAGATCTACAGATTAAAGAGGATCTAAACAGTGTAATGAGTAATAGTTTGTTTCGAGAAGAGTTAGTGGCTTCTCTTGTAGAAATTTGTTTTCAGTTGTCCCTTCCTCTTCCTAGTCAGAAACGCTTTAGCATAGAAAGTAGAGTAATTGGAGCATTAGCTTATGGCACAGGTTATGGGGAAATGAACTGGAATGAATCGGCTTTAGAGGTGGTGGAAGTTTGCAGAACTTGTGTGAAATGGAGTTGTGAAGGAAGATCATATGCAATGGACTATTATCTGAAGTTACTTGTGAGGTTGTGCCATATTTATGACACTAGGGGAGGTGTTAAAAAGGTCAAGGATGGAGCTTCACGGGATCAAATAATGAATGAAATAAGGTTTCATGGTCTTCAAAAGTAGCTTATCAAGGACTTATCTCAGGTAAATGATTCCTTGAGACACTTTGTGGATGAATAAAACATATTTCTTTCACATTCATTCCATTCGGTCCCTTGATTGTTATCTATTGTTGATGTCCTTGCACAGCAAATCACTAGAAATTTAGAAGGTTATGTGCATTTGCATTTGTTTGGAACTGAAAAGTTGTTGTCAATGTTGTTTTTGCACATTTCCTTACACATAATTAATTGAAGGTCCCTATGATATTTGCACCAACTTGGTGTGCTACTTTTAGTTATTTTTAGCATATCATACTATGGTATTAGGAAAATCATGCTTTCAATTTTAGAAGGTATTGACATCAAATAATTTTGGTGGAATATATATTTGACCTACCAATGTAACAAGCAGAAAAAAACAGTACATGGGAAAACAAAAGCAAGTTTGAATAAAACTTAGATAATATAAAATGTGTTAAGAGTCCTTTGCAATACAATGGATAGGCTTTAGTTGTTTAGCATGCATTTTCAGTTCTAAATTGAATATTAGCCAATGTCAAACACTGGAGAATATTTGGTGGTATGGTGCAAGATTTTGTTAAGCAACCTGAAGGACTGTATAACCATTACCATCTCGATAGGATAGAGTTTATAATTGCTTTTGTTTGAAATGGTAAATAGCTGTCATTAGTTTCACAAATTTTACAGCAAATGCATTTCATTTTACGAAAAAGCATTTTGTTTGAAATGGTAAATAGTTGTCATTAGTTTCACAAATTTTACAACCAATGCATTGCATTTTATGAAAAAAAAGGGTTGCAAAAGATAGGCCACCACTGTCACAACCATACAATCAGGTGATAATATATGCAAAATGAAAATACAATCATAGTTACAAGACCTGCTGAGTCTTCTTAGTACTTGAGATGTCTATTCAGCTTGTCTAAAAAAGGCCGAGTATACTTCGGAACTTGGAAGTAATACTTCGTAAGCCTTGGTCAAACTCACGGCTTGGTAAATTTTTCAAGCCTTAATGAGTTCAAGAGACAAACATGGATGGAAGAAATTTAATAAAAAAGTCATGAATCCCATGCGGCCTTACCCTAATTTATCTATTGTGATCCACTTATCATCAAGGAAACTAGATGCAAAGAGAACAATGTTGCAAGCAAAAGATATATAGGAGGAGGGAGGGAGATAAATGATCTGTCAATGAGGGACTTATAGCCCACTTGCTTCACCAACATGGATACTATGCAGAAAATTACTTCTAGTCATTGTTCTTAGTCTTGTACAGAGGTCACTCTCCTTCTGATGGATGCAAGGCCCTTATTCTTTTTGTAGCTTACACACAACAACCAGCTATAATGCGAATAGTAATCAATATTTTGAGTTATTTTCTCTATGGTTTTAACCAAGTGGCATATAGGCTGAGGCAACTAGTGGTCAGGGTATTAGACCAAAACTCTGCAAGTTCTCTGTCACTAAATACTTGGTTTATCCAAATTCCCGCTGCTCTTACAGACAACAACTCATTTTAATGGCAAGGTTCAGTGTTTCATCACGGCGATACCATAATCATGAATGTTTTGGAAACTTGTGAAACTATGACTATTTTGAGATATCATGCTTTGATAGACTCTATTTAATAGCTTGTGCTTGAACGAATTTTCCCTAAAGGTAAATATCTCAACAAACCCAATCTCACCTCCCAGCTAATCTTCCACCAACCCTTCAATTAGACACATATAGTGGCACTTCATGAATATATACATGGAAGGAAAATATATAGATCTTAAGATAACCAATTAGATAATTGTTCGCAAGCTACAAGGCTTTGATCAATTCTTAATGTCGCAAAGCCAATAAAAGGAAACAAACTCTGTTTATAAGAGAGATTTCGTGCCCAGTGATCTATCATCAACAGTTGTGCTGTAGTATGAAGTTGGATAGCCAAGGACCCCTCTTCTAATTCAAAACAATCAAATGTAAGGAATCTCTGTGAATATTGTGCGGTCCATTCACCTTTTCATTCAAATAACAATCTCATGCTAACTCATTATGGGCAGAGTGGATCCCAACGTGCTCACTCATTAAAACCCGTGGAAAACGATGATCAAACAATTCATGAAAGAGGATTCTTACTCCTTAAAACATAGGAAATAAGACATTTAATCTCTTCATCAATGAAATGGATTTCAATAAAAGGTGGAATAATGTATCCACTTCGAGCTATAAGGAACTTAAGTCCAGAAATGTCCATGCTGAATACAATCAAATAAGGAATGGAATGGATACAGATTTGATTTGGAAAATGATCATCAAGTCAACTAGCAGCAAAATTCTAGGTGCCATTGTCCTCAGCCAAGAATTAGATTCCAATCAACAGTTAAAACACTCGGTAATAGTAAAAATGCCTAGGGGTGTGAGAAAATAAGTGAAAAGAAGAAAATTTTCCCAGCCAATGATAAAAATGCCCAGAGAAGAAGAAAAATCACCCACGCAATGGTAAAACACCCAGGAAAGATGAAATGTCTGATGGAAATTGTCATCAATACCTCTCAAGAACCTTGGAAATTAAGTTGATCCAAATGGTATATACATAGGGGAAACAACATTCCACCTCTTAATAGGAGGTGGATGATCATCACTTCAGTAAAATTTTGAATAATCTTCATTACTTCTTAACTAAGTGAGCTATAAAAGTAGAAAGGATGCAAATTGTACTCCTATTGACTTGTTGGAGTCTTTCCTATTAGAATATAGATGGAATTTGGAAGACCATGAAGTGTTAAAGTCTCATCCTAACTGGTTTTATCTCAGTTTTCCTTTTCCATTTCAGAGAGTTCAATGACCTCTCCACTATTTATTTTTACCTCCACTAAAATGATTCAATTTTTTTTAGATGTTCCATAGCTGGAATGCATGTACTGTGGCCAATATTTTTTGTATGAATCTATCAATGGAAAGCTATTCTTTTATCAATATAATTTTCTCTAGTTCAAAAAAATACCTGTTGGAACACCTCTTTAAGGAATTTTAAATTGTAACTGCGAGCAGATAGCATAAAACTCATTCAGTCTATATTAAAATTTCATCATATTTATTTGGAATCCTATCTCATTATTAGATATATGAAGCCAATTTCACACATAAGTCAATCCAAGCATTTATTTTTCTTTGTCATTTTAACAGAAAATTGAACTCAAAACAACTGTTCTTTTGGGTTTTTAGGCTTTGGACAAAATTCATCTTGGACAAGTTGTGTGCTCTAGTAAAGAGAAGCTTGATACATTATGTCAGTTTCTATATGCTTTACTTTTATCATTTATGTATGGATGTGTACTTAACCATTTTGTTAACAAGTGGTGTTCAATTCAGTGACAGAAAATGGAGAAAATTGGAGTGTGGGCTAATGCCAGCTTCTTTGTTTAGGACGTGCCTTGTTGAAGCATAGCCGAATCTTAGTAATGGATGAGGCCATAGCCTCAAATTATATTGCAACTAACACCATTATCCAACAAATAACATAGTCAAAAACTCATGAATGTACAGTGATCACTATAGCTCACATGATTCCCACAGTAATAGACAGTGATAAGGTGTCGGTACTTAGTGATGGTATGTATGTTTGTTATGTCTCTAGAATATTCTTTTAATTTTTTTCTGATTCATGGGTTGTTTTTTCCGGTCTCATTAAGGACAGATTTAAACCTTGTGTTTTCAGGAAAAATTGTCGAGTACAACTCTCCGACTAAGCTTTGAAGATGAATCTTATTCTTTCTCAAATCTCGTATCATAATTCTTGTGCTTTTATTTTTTGATGTAGATTTTGTAGAGGTTGTGTTGACAATCATTGATATAGATTTTGTGTTGTGATGACAATCATTGTTGACATGTGGAACCAATTCAACACCCCCTTGCACACTTTATCCCATGCTTTGAATCCTATATTTATGTGATGATGACCTCATTGCTTGAAGAAATTGGAATATGAAGGCCCCACGTGGATGGGGTTGGTTGTTGTAGTGAAGAAAGCCTTCAAGAGATCATTTGGGGGGGAATTTTGTAAAATTTGTTGGAGGAAATTGGAATGGACAAATTTTCAGCCATTAGCCTTGGCTACTTTGTATATCTGTACACTAGTTTTGGGATGTAATATTTACTGTATTGTCGCCCCAGTTATCTCTTTTATTTCATTTTGAAACATTCGACATAATATTCTTATTAATATATTTATATTAATTTAGAAAGTTTTCTTTACTTGGCTAAATTGCTTTAAAAAATATTTCGCATTTATCTTTTATGATTTTTTATTTTCTATGTCCTATTTTTCTGGCAGCAAAACTCAGAAGTTCTATGATGTTACAAATCCTTCACGGAAACATTGGGGACTTTGTTTACCTCCACCAATGACTGAGGTTTCCTTGCTTGGATCAGCTTCTTCAAGTAAATTGAGCAAATCATTGGCTCATGTAAGTGACTTTAGGATTTTAGTATATTGTACTTCCGTCTAATTATCTTTACCATTTGTTATTGATATCTGTGCAGGCAGCTTTTTCTATGCTTCCATATTAGAATATTTAATAGCTTTTGATTCAGTCCTAAATAATCATTCGTATAAAAGCTAATGTCTATTTTCTTTAGACAGCTTATGTTTTACTTCAGTGATTGTCTTCTAGATTCTTTATACATGGCTTCATTTTCATTTCCTAATAATATATACCTATTCATATTTCCATGTGAAACTAGAACACAGGAGGTAATGCTGAGACTTCCCTTGTCAGTGGAGCTGTTGTAAGATCAGGTGTATTGCCAGTTAGTGCATCTTGGTATGAAATCTGTTTCTTTTCATGGAATATTTGTTTAGTTTTCCAATACCCACTGGATTGGTGCAGAGTAACATTACACATTAATTTTAGTGAACATAAGCTTCCATATGATTTAGGAGTTTGTCATGGAATATGACATATATTACTGAATATCGAGTCATTAATGGTTGTTGCAGGGGATCCCATGCTACACAGCAAAAATCATTTAGTATGAGGATCCCAGCTATTCAGGGCTCCTCTAATCCTAAAACAAGTTCATCTCATTCACTTTCAGTGTCTCCAACATTAAATCTCCCTACCTTGGTGGTGGAAGTTGTGGCATCAGGGTTGATTTCTGATCATAGCAACCTATTGCTCAATAAGGGTGGGCAGTCATCAACCTTTATATCTAAAAAACATATTGATTCCAAACCTAATACAATGAGTGGAAAAAATATAAAATTAAATTCACCTGTAAATACCGTTGGGGAAGATTTCCATGGAAAGAATGCCAGTTTAGTTTATCCTACTATGAAATGTAGGAGTCATGAATGTTTTAAAAGTCTATTGAAGAATTCGTCCTCTAACTCACACAAGGGTTCATTTGAGCTGGGCAGTGGGCACATTGAAATAGCAGGAAGTGAAAGAACAGATGCAGCTTCAGTGTCATCTGGTATTGTCTGTGTTGGACTTTCTAAAGATAGCTTTCCAATCTCTGTCCCTCAAAGCAAATCTGTTGTTCAAAGCAACAGTGAAGTCAATGTTGTTGTTCTAAATAAAAGTAGTAGAATGCTTTCAGGAAACCATGTTGAGAATTGTCTACAAAGGTCTCCATTTGATGATAGGTATCAAAACAATTATGAAGAACACTTTGCAGAACCATATGGTGAAGGTTTCTCTAAAGCTATTTCTCCAGAAGTAGAGGTGCCTCCCTTTATGGAAAATGTCCAATTTTCAGTGGATGATTATAGTTCTAAATATTGTTCTCTTCATCAAAAGTATGTAAATACTTGCACCCTTAATGGTGACGGTGACAGCTTTGGAGTTACTGATCATAAAGCAGAGGAAAGATTAGTTTCAACTGCTGAAAATACTAGTGCAGGTTCTATCCAAAATTGTGAAAATGAGCCTATGTTAGAGGAAAGATCAATTTCAGAAGCTGGAAATACTAGTACAAGCTCTATCCAAAATTTTGAAAATGAGTCTATGTTAGATGCAACCGATAGAAGTACAAGTACTGGTTTTCAAATTCCCGAGAAAGTAGAAATTGCTAGATATTCTAATGCCAGTTCTGGAAAGCTAGAATTCTTGGAGAATCTGGTATGTAATATCCATCTAGACGTTTATATGAATGGCTGATATGTTGGAGAAAACAGTATGATTTCAAAGATATTGTCTTTGAATTTTGATTCAAATGATAGTGTATTAAATAATCCTCACAATTTAGCAAATTTGCTCCTTGTTGAGACTGATAAATGGAATGGGCAGTCAAAAGAAATATCAAGTTCATGGAAGTCTCAGAATAGCAAGCAGTCAAGATTTTTGTTTGCAAGGTCAGAAGGTTCTATAGAAAGATCAAGCCATTATTCCACTCCCAATTTGGCATCTTCTAGGAAATTGTAGAGGGAGTGGGAAAATGGACAAGATGTTTTGGAAAGCACAAATGGACATGAACTATTGAATATTAATGGACTATCTAATAATTCTTTTGGCCCAAAGGTGGAAGGATTTCAGATTACTTCAGAGGGAAGCACATTTTTGGTTCTTTCAAAGGCCAAGGGTGAGTTTTGTCTTCTTTTGTTGTTGGATATTAGTAATTTTCTTTTAATAATTGTGTTTTACCTCTTGCTAATATGGAATTTACAGCTTTTGTTTCCTCTTATCCATCCATTTTAAGCCTTTGTATTTTTCCAAGTTTGTTATCTATGGATATAGACTTATTTTTATGGATATAAATACAAGAGATAACCATTTTTAGATGATCCTATCTTTTAAGATCTAACACTGCACAGGGGATGTCCCTAAGTTGCACCGAGACATTACCAATGTCATGTAGGATTGTCATATATCCCTTGGCCATCTTGGGGACTTCTTAGCATCAATTTCCAAAATCAGTGCCTAAGAGAAAAGAAATATAAGGCCTTAGCACTACACTCACTCACCAACACATTACCCCTTACTAAGAGACTATTCAATCTCTAATTCAGCCAAGATTTAGATTTTTTTTCTTTAAATTAGCTAGGTCAAACCCTCTCTTACTCTTACCGTCTACTCTGCCCTGCCTCTATCCTCCCGTAGAAACATACCCTATGTTATAATGCTATAATAATGGTAGGTTTTGAACAATTATTCATGAACCTTGAACTGTGTACTTGTAAATATAACTCCACACCAAAATACAAGACTCGGGTCTTAGTGAGGCTCTTATATTCCATTGAATAAAAAATGCATCCCATGTGGGGAGTCAGAGTGAAAGGCGTAAACATTCCATAGGGCCTAAAGGGACTTGGAACTTAAAACTAATTCATAATCAGATAATCAGGGCAGGGCACTTTCACATTCCACTCAAGCAGGATGGAGACATGCTTTATTACCCTTACGAAGAAATAGTTTCTTGTAGGCATTTCAAATGGGGAATATGAACCTCATCATGCTTTTCTCTATCCTTTGCTTCATCATAAATGTGCATTTCATGGTCAAGTAAATTCCTTCATTTTGAAAGTCATAAATCTTGATAAGAATATGCCTTTATGCAACTGTGCATTATAAGAACACTATAGAATACGATTCTCTCCAACCTTTTCGATAGGTTTAGTCAATCTCAAAAGCTTACTAGAATCTAAATTTTAGTGTAGTATGATTTTAGGTGACCATACATTCTAAGGAAATTTTAGTTCTTATCAATGGTTATTTCTCTCTGTAAACTGTTGTCCAATCATCATGGAAGCTGTTTCAGATCCTGTACATCTCAACACAGAGCTGATATATATTTTGTTATACCTAATAGTTTGAAATTTTTTCAAGTTTAATTCATGCTTAACCAGTGGTCCTGCCTTTCAAATAACCGATATCATCACCTAGAAGCTAAATATACAACCCTTTAAAGGTTTCTCTAAAGATGCAATGTTGTAGGAGCAGGGTATTTCTCTTTATGTTTGCAACATGACTCTTTAATTATTGAATCCACTATTAGGTGCCCTTATAGCCAACAAATAATTTTTCAAAAAGCATAACTCCTCCATACAAAACGGTACCTTTGAAACAGTAAATGATTCAATGCTAAATACTTGCAATACTTGCAATTCCCCAAGTCAAAATACTTGCAATTCTTTGAATTCTAGGTCTAGAGATCATTTTTGAAAGACATTACGGTGCAGAGGGAGTCAAGTCTCTAATTTTGCAAATGATAATCGTCGAGTCTCCATTAGCAATAAGTTTCTAAATCTTCCTGGATCTTAGAATGTTTATCACTTGATTTAAAGCTAAAATAGGCTTCACAATAAGAGAAGAAATCTTTTGCATTTTGATCACAACCATAGATCTGCTTATTATGGAACCTTCTCAAAGAAAAGGTGAATATACTTTGCATAATTTTAAATTTATTAATTATCAAATCAACATGTTGTGTTTTAATTTTGATAGCCCATGATGAGGAACATCTGAAACACCTTGAAGCTCATGGATTCTTAATATTGCAGTAGAAAAGAGGGAAAATTTTGTTTCTGACTCTTTGTTTTTGATTCAGTGATGGCATTGGGCTTCGAAATCCTTTCAGGAAGGACTCTTCTTTGGACTATGAGAATGATAGTGATGAAGAATGGGAAGAGACACTCATCACTAAATCTCTTTGGTAAGAGTATTTGTAGTATTTTTATTAGCTTTAGTTACAGGGAAAATTGTACATAGCTCTCAGGAATTAGTTTATCATAAATACTAGTTACTGGTAAGTTGTAATAGTAATAATTATGTAGTTTGTATATAGATATCTATCATAAATTTGTTTGAATATCATCATTGTCAAGAAATAACAACTTCTTAAAGGGTGCTAGCTCAATGGTAGAGTGCATGCCTAATTATAGGCAGGAGGTTGGTGGTTCGATTCCTCTGTGGCCTATCATAAATTTGTGACTACAAAAATGACTAAATTCGCATATATACGACTATTAGTAGCTAATTTCCCGTATCTTAGTCGTATTTATCTTAGGCATTAATATGTTAACATCTAGTAGTTTATTTAGTCATATATTTGGTCATTAATGGTTGCAATCAGTGACTAAATCAATGACTAACTCAGTGACTAAATCAATGACTAAATCATTAACTATCAATGACTAAAAAAATGAATAAATCAATGACTAAATCATTGATTATCAATTACAAAATCATTGTTTATCAATGAATAAATCATTGACTACTAATTCAAGCTATTAATGACTACTGAAATACGACTAGCTATAAGATAGTGGAAATTCGCTACTATTAGTCACTGACTCAAAAATAGTCATTTATAGCTTGATTTTACTCATTTTTTTAGTCATTAATTTCTCATTTTCTACTAGTGGTAGTTTGGGACAATAACCAAGCGTCAAATTCCAATTAATGGAAATCTAGTTGAGCATCTCTAGACGATTCAACATGAGGTAAACAAATATTCCCGCTAAGGCTCTAGTTGAGAGGCTCTCAACTCTATTCAAGTTATCATATTTACCTAATATAATGGGAATCCTCTCCAAGCAAGCAGTATGATATTTCATCGATCATTTATTTCTGGACAAATCCCTCGAAATGCTAGGTCTTTATAGCAGCCTTGGTTAAATTTAAGTACTATGATAGACATGTAAATTTTGGTAACTTTCTTTGTTAACTTTATGACCTTAATGAAATTAAACATCAATGCAAATAGATAGTTATTTAATAATTTTAATTAAATTTATGTACAATTATGAGCATCCTTGTTGTGAATTGATACAACTCTCATTTAAAATTAATATTTGAAATTTTACTCATCACTAAGGGGACAAGCGAACAAATGGGGAACAGGTAGTTACTAGGCAAGAAAATTCTTAGGAAAATGAAAAGTATGCATAAGGGGAAAAAACCCCAACCCTTTAAGAAAAGAGAGCTTCTAGGATTTGTGTTAAGTGTGAGCTTCCAGGATCTATTTTAATTGTGAGATTTGAGGCTCTATGATAAATTTTAGCTTACACAATTTGGGAAATTTGAGAGCTATCGGACTCTATGGAATTAGAGCTACCAATCTCTGAGAGCTTTCAAGATCTGGGCAGTAACTTTCCCTGGTTTATTTGGTGGCATTTGAAAACAAAGCTTCACCTTGCTTTATTTGAGTTCTAGGTAAGGGGGTGGTACTTGGAGGTCATTATTGACTTTGATATCCTAAGGATGGGTGGAGCATGGCTGCTCATTACCCAATACCACTGTTATTTGCAATTTAGTTTTAATTATTATCTTATGATTATAGTTATTAAAAATGCTCGTTGACTATGTCAGTGTTATTTACAGTTGTTAGAATGGATCACGTAATGATTGAAACATGTTTCATTATGTTTAGTGATTACAATTAACCAACTACTATGTTTCCTGCATTAAATATTCCATCACTTGTTTTAATTGTGGTGTTAATGTTATACATTGTAAATGGTTGCTCATTTTATTTTGATAGAAGACAAATCACGATGAATAGACTCTCTACACAAAATATTCATTAAGAATAATTATATAAATAAGGTATAGGGGATAGTGTAATAATCTAGAAATTCAAGTAGAAGTACAAAGAATAGTGAAAACCCTAGGTTGCAAACCCTAAGGAAACACCAAGAAATTGATGCTTTATTCCATTATCTCTAGAACGCAAGTTTAATAATTTTTAAAGACCTGAAATCGAACCTAAGAAAATGTGTAAGGAAAAGACATGTTAGTATCAAGAAAGAAAGCATACTTATGTTGTTAATGAGTATCTAAAACTAGAATCATCACGTGTCCCTAAAGTATGGATCCAAGTTCACCGGAGTGAACATAACCCAAACTGTAGGTATGTGTTAAGCGGTTTTGGATTCTAACAAATCTTGTAACAAGTCGTCATAACTTAGACTATTTTATTCGCATTTAAAAATAAGAAAGGATTTATTATGCTTAGGTATATTAGAATAGGCACCCAAACCCTAACCGTATGAAGGGAAAGACTACCCTAAACAACAGGTCAAGAATTTATAAACCCTAAACAAGTCTCATGATGAGCTCGATAGGAATTAACTTTATCTCTCTCCTACTCAATATTCAAAGGACAAGTATTCGTTTTATATGGGGAATTGTACCTAAGAAGGTAATAACAAGTATGTGCATATCGATTAAGGTCAAGCATATGTTCTTATTAACATTTAGAAATAGAGTCCTTCTTGGATTAATGTATCAATCAAGATACATTTAAAAACCAAGGATTACTTTCCAACCATTAAGAATAAACTTTAACCGCACAACTAATTAAATTAGCAGTCTAATACAATAAAACCCAGAACATAGGAATCGAATGAGTCATGAATATAAGACTATATCTTAATAATATTCTCTACAATTGAGTAGTTAACTCTTCATAATAGTAATACAATTCTTTAGAATATTAGGTTAAACCTACATGCTATTAATATATTTAAGTATTAGATAGTTACCATGCAGAAGATGAATGAAGGCTATGTTAGACATTCAGCTAAGTAAACTTAGATTGAAAAAGCCCTTGCTTTAGTAGATAACATGAACTTCACATAAATATTAAGTGGGATACGGACTATGTACTCTTTTATTTAAAAAAAAATGCATTAGGGATTGATTAAAATATATTAAGATATTTTTACTAAGTTATGATAATTCAAGTGGTTTTGTTATAGTCTCCCACCATATGTGCAAACATATCTTTTATTAATTACGTGTAAGATGTTTTTTAAGGGAGCAATTCCCCTCAAGATTTTGTCATCTGTCGACAGGCTATGAGGAGTCGCCCACTGTCATACCTGAATGACAACTAACCCTTGACTAACCCACGCATCAATGATGAAAGAAGTGTGTAGACTAGAAAAAGGCATTGTGAAATCGATAAAATCACACATGCAAAAAGACATGGGCTTGTTATCCTATCTGTTGTTGTTTATCTTACCTTTCCTCACTAGCTATTCTCCTAGCTTAGGTAGAACCCACATTGTCGGCAGCAGTCGATGCTAATTATTTCCTTCTTGAAAAAATGGCATCCATTAGCAACAACAAAACATTCTTCCACTTGCATTCATGTGATGTAATCTGGGAATACATGTCTTTCATATTACTCTAAATAATTATCCTTGCAAATTTATCGGATGTCAGTCTCATGTACATTCCAAGGTTTATCTAATCATATTTCTTATTGCCACTCACTCTATGAACATCATCCGTGACATATTTTCTGGCATGGTGTAGTAAAATTTTAGTACCAAGGGAAAAAATGAGCACAACCCCCGCCATCTCTATGCCTAATTTCCAAGCCTCTAGAAGCTCGATACAACTCATAGATTCGTGCACATATTACTGAAGAACTTCCCCACTAAATTCCTCTTTCAACATATGTCTGAAAGTCATCGTAGCCTATAAACGAACTATGAATTCATTAAATTTCAAACCTGCTAGATTTTCCCTCAAATCCCCATCAACATTCCTCATTTCCATCAAGTGAGCATTTTCATTGGAGGGGTCGATTTCTTCTACATCTTGTTCAACGTCTAATGATAGGAAGGGACGCTTCCATTTGGAATGAGTCATAAAAAAACGTTCAAGAGAGATTTATGGATAGTAAGATGTGTAATGTGGATTACAGGGGACACCACTTTGAGTTTATTACGTTGAGAGAAGGAAGCAGAATCTACACAGGAATTTCGTTAGCATAAAACAATTCAAGCCATAAATTATAAGAGCCACACAAATTTTTTTGTTCCACACTCAACTATTAGATCATTATTTGTTAAAATGAACTTGGTGAGAAATGGGGAAACTAGATAAACGCTATTTAAAATTATGATCTGGATATAAAATTTGTTACTAGTCGCGTTATTGGATAAAATCCATTTGTGTTGTTGTAGGGCCCAACTACAACATTATTTATTGGAGGATAATAATGGGCACATGGTATATTTGTTAGATGAAGGAACAGTGGATGTCGAAGAAATGATGGAGGGATCTATTTGAGTGAAGAAGACAATTGAAGATTGATGGAATAAGTTACACGAATAAAAAAGTGAACTATATTTATTTAGTTTGATATATAATAATGCAAGTATTCCATGCGTAAAATAATAAAAAAGAGGGATGGACATCATGTCTTAGTAATAATAAACTACATTTTAAAATCCCATGGTTCAGTACAGTGGGATTGCTATTAACTAGTGGTATTAATACAAGTAGTCTAGTGTTGTTCATTGTAATATCCATAATTTTGACCTAACACTCATGGGCATAACCCCCATTTCTTATGATGTTAATTTGATGTTTTAATTGGTATATTGTGTCTAAGACCCCACTGCACATGAACATGATGGTTTTTTTGATATATTGGGCGTAAGCCAATTGCGTATGTTTTATACGTGATTTGATGTGTTGGGCGTGGACCGTGAAGCAGATAGTTGATGAGATGTTTTGTGTTGAGAGAGGATCTCTAGAGCACATGAGTAATTGATGTTTCCACTGAGCAAGAGGCTCTAGAACACATGAATGTTTATATTTGTGTTGAGTGGGAAGCTCTGGAACACATGAGTTATGAAAACCTTATGTTGAGAATCACTAGTACAAAATGAGGAATTAGCTACTATGTGACTAAAAATTCTAGATACCATAGGTTTTTTAAGTGATTTACTACTAAATATGAGCAATGTTGATTGACCCGACTATAAATGACTAATTTAGTCACCAGTTAATAAATATGATTATATAATAAGTGACAGAGTTAAAATGACTAACATAAACGACTAATTTAGTCACGAAATAAAAAATGACTAACTAGAAGAATATGAATTAGTCATTTATGTTAGTCATTTTTAATTCTATCATCGAAAATTGTAATTGGGGCAATGAAGTGTTACAATTTAGTAATTTTTGTAAATTGTATACCTTCTATTAGTAATATTGGTTCCATGCACCTCGAACTTCAAAGATCCAACAAAGCATTTGAAAGAATTTTCTATTGACTAGTACTATGTATTGATATCTAGAAGCATCATATATAGTTGTTGATCCTTCAATGTAAGAGTCCCAAGTCCCATACTAAGGTGATTTTCTAACTTCAATATAACTATCATGGTATGTGACTGTCGAACTAGTTGCAATAGTCGATGTAGCTTCACCAGGATTAGTTCCTTTAAGCATCATAGCAATTGATCCAATAATAATTGAATCGGTGGAAGCACCAAGAACAATATTTTAACCAATCAAAGACTCAATTATAATTAAACTTGGGTGCTGACCCAGAATCAATCTCAGATCCATATGCAGT
Organism: Pseudotsuga menziesii; assembly: GCA_001517045.1. Lineage (NCBI taxonomy): Eukaryota > Viridiplantae > Streptophyta > Pinopsida > Pinales > Pinaceae > Pseudotsuga > Pseudotsuga menziesii. The sequence goes on from LPNX010939983.1 coordinate 464,554, forward strand.
AAAGCTAGAGGCCCGACCCCATCTCATAGTTTTAGGTAAATATTTTGATTCATCGACCTCTTACAAGCATGAGCTCATAGAATATGATACATATAATGCAGTGGCATCGACCTCTCCTTATCACTATCAAGTTAAACCTCCTTTATGCATTAGTGACTAGGTAAATTTTTCATCTGACGTCACCACCCACTTGATTTACAATGTGCACAACTCTTCTTTGCCAATGTCCTTGATCCAAGTTTATTATATATACTAATATAACAAAAAATACCATTACAACAAATATTATATTTATATAAAACAAAAATTATTATATTTGTATAAAACACAAATTAATTAAATTTTATATTAATCCTACTTTATAAAACCAAATTCATTGATTCTCTATATGTCTGGTTAAAGGAGGAGTAAAATGAAACCCTTCATCATTGTTAAGTGATGTCGAAGATCCATCAATAACATGGATTTCTTGTTCTCAACTCAAAAAATAATCCTGTCAAGATTCGTAAGTGCTTGGAGGACATGTAATGTTGAGTTTAACACACTTAACAAATTTTTAATGCAAATGTAAGTGTTCTTATTCTATTGAGACTAATAGAGGCATAATGTCTATAAAATTAAAATCCATGCATTATAATAGAGGGGGGAATTCTATGAGAGGAAATGAAAGAAAAAATGGTTGTCTTGTTGGAATGAAATTGTCCTTGTTATTTTCCTATTCATTTTCCTTTTTATGTTGACTACAAGTTTCATCTTTTTCATTAAATGATCCGTTATGGTGCATCATGAATTGTCCATGCAAGTTTGGTAGGTGCATTGAATACACACATTAGTATAAGGCTTAATTTTTTATGTTAGTTACATGAGATGTTAGTTGTTAATTGTTTATTCTAGTTGCTTAGTATATGTGTGCATAAAATGCATATATTGTCACTATGGTCACATTATGAGATTTAGCGGTTAGGGGATTTAGGGGTTAGGGGGTTAGCTAGGGTTAGTGGGTTACATTTAGATGGATTAGAGGCTTAGGGGTATATGGGGTTAGGGTTTAATGGATTAAGTGTTATGGGGTTAGGGGATTTGGGATTAGGGGCCCTCGATATGATTCCTTTTATGATATTTATTTATGGTTGTACTCCCTTTTTCTCCCCATTTGTCTTTTTTCAATTTTGATACTATGTCTGGAGGGAACAAGGAAAATGAACAAGCATTGTATGTAGATACCATTAGTATTATTAATTTCTTTCACACACTTCGGGATTTATTTTGTATTATTATGTGATGTACATATTATGCTTCATAGATAATATATGTTAAAACATTTTACGTTTAAAATAGGAAGTGTGACCCATTTTTTCTTGAACTAGTGGAGCTATTTTTATTAGATAGGACACATAGTTTTAGTTAGGTTGATATTAGCTTAAATACAAGGGATATATAGAAGATGGTTTGTTGGGTTTATATGGACATGAAGCTAAAAAATGAAACACTTTTATTGAAAAGTTGAAATTGAGTTTCATTTACTTAAAGGTGGAGGAAGATACCTTACTCTATTAATGGAAACAGACTAGAGATTATACTACCCGCCTTCAATACAAGACCATGTTCTGGAATGAGGACTACGAAGTAGAGTAAGTGGTGTATTCCTTTGTGAAAAACCACTACTCTTGTAAAAACCAAATTGTTGCAGTGGATGGAACTATATAACAAGGTGTTGACTTGGGGTATATTCAAGAAGATATCTTGGCATGGAGCACATTTATCATGTTAATGTAAATTATTGGAGGCATATCTTTGAAAATTTAAATTTTTTATTTGTTGGATAGTCATTTTTTCCCTATAAAACCAAATACATTAAAAAATTAAAGTAATCACAAGTTAAAATTAACATTATTTAATATTTCTATATATTATTTATATTATTAAAAATACTTAAAATCATATTATTCCTTAAAATCATTTTACTCCTCTAACACCAATATGTCTATACCAATAGTGATTCTACATGGCCATTTTGCTTAATGTATTACACTTGGATTTCAACATAACCTATAGAACGAGAATGCTTCAAGAGAACATAATGATATACCGAGATAACAAGAATGCTTCCACATAATAGAACTATATACCGAGATAACGATGGATTCCCTATTGAAGATCATGGTTGATGGTTTTTATGCAATTAAGTGAAGAGGGAAATAGCGTCAGTGTGGACAAGAGGAGCTGAGAATGGACTAGAGAATTTACATAGAAGGGAAAGAATAGTTCGGGGCCATGGCCACCAAAAATGGAACCCTTTCCCAATCATACGAATCACAACCCTACCCTATGGTGTTGAAGACTTAGGCTAAACGGATCAGATTTAGAAGTAATCTGCCTGGATCTAAGAAAATGCTTGAAGACGCATCTAAGAAGAGTAAATGGAGTTGGAACTCATGCCATTCTAAACATAGTGATGATGTTGGTGTTGTGGACATAAATTGAAACCGTAAAATATTTGTATTGAGCTTCACATTGAATCTCCACTGCCTCCAGAATGGAAGCAATGTTTAGACCTCCAGGTTTGTTTCATTCTATGTTTTTCATGATTACCTATTGTGTTTTTCTATTATTCATCTTTTTTTTCATTTTTGTGGATGTGGTGGATATGAAATGGCTCAAATATCCTAGCAAGCGTGAAGCATGAGCGAGCTATCTAGGGGAACTTAGGAAATTCAATGGGAAACTCAACATGAGAAATAAAACCAACCACCCATTGCAACAATGCCAGTGACTCTACCCTCAATAATTCCCCAACACTTCCACTGGAAATATCCGAGGGCGTCCAAAAATCGAAGCCAATCTCAGGTTTTTCATATACCAAAACTATGCAAGCAAACATTACAGTAGGGTATTCCAAGAGACACAAAAAATTCAAGGAGCCAAAAAATATGTATGCAAAATATGGTCCTGTAACTGCTGATTTCATGAAATTCAGTAGGGCCTTAGTGGGGGATGGAACTAGAAATTGTGAAGTTTCAGCATTAACAGAAGGATATAAATTATTGGGTCCATATTTTTTCCAATGCAATGCATTGGAATTGACACCTAAGCTTCTTGGGAAGCTCCTTTGCAGAGATGACACCATTCTGCAAATTACAGAGGTGTCTGTGTAGTTTATTTATGTAAATATTATGGGATAGATTTATTTTTTATGTTATGTTATGTATTTCTTGGCAGTTATCATTCTATTAAAATTCCTCTTTACTCTGGAATAAAACAAAACTTGATATTATACAAGCCTATAAATAAATGAATGGGTTTATTAATCAATGTGATATATAAGCATGGTTCGAATACCATTTCATTTTAAATATTTGTATTCTATCCATATGCAATTGAACTAATGTCAATTTCTTGATCAACCATTGGGTATAGTTTGTTGGAACAGACCAGGAATTGAACCCAGGACATACCCCATGCTGGTGGGTTGCTTTACCATTGAGCTCTCTATCCTTTCCATGAAGGACACATTAAACATATAAATTTCAACCACAAACCCTAATGTCATTGTTACGAGGGATATTTTTATTTAACTATTTATATAAAAAATACTAAAAAAATTTGGATCATTGATAAAATGGATAGCTACAATGAAGGTGTCATTAGGGTTTTTAGATTTGATAAACCCCCGAATGAGACCTAAATTTCTTCTTTTATTGTTTGGGACGAAGGTGGTGAGAAGTGGAGGAGTCAGAACGGTCTACAACAATGGTGAGTATGATCTTGACCCAAATTAGGTATACACCTTTTATGATATGTAGGTTCCAACATCAATCTCTGTATTATCATTTCTAGGTGCCAATTTTGATCTTTTGATATATCATATCCCAGCTCAATGTGTGTATATATCTCAGTTCAGATTTGTCTATATGCGTTTGTTAATTTTTGGTTGGGGAAAAATGGCATCATCATATCTATTCTAACCATCTAAGTAGTCTAGAAGCTGTGAATAGTTGAAAGTATACAACCTATCAAGCCTTGGATATACCCTTGTTTCTTGTTTCCCCTCAAAAAATGCATCTGTAGAGTTCTAGGGTTTTGTAAACATAGATAAATATATAATTCCAAAGCCTCAATGATTGAATAAGGTAGCAAGTTCTTTACTAGTAAAGACAAACAATGCATATAGAAACTTTCATGTTTAGAGGAGGGAGAAACAATTTTGATCAATACAGGGTACTTTTGTATGGAAAAAACTATTTATAGAACATGTTAACTAAGTATGCATATGAGCATATCTGCACAAAAAAAATAGATCCTTTTATCTAACTGGATGTTCGAATGAGCAGGACAAATCACGTACATCAATACAGGAATGGGTAGGGTTAAGGGTAGTAGAGTATGCCATCAACAACTTCATTGCACATCATAATGCTATCGTATTTGAAATGTTCATTTGTTTTTCTTATCAATTTTGATACGTATGCAGTGCTAAATTTGTGATAATTGATTATGTTTCAGGGTAAGGGAACATGAAGTTTTGGTAAGAGGAGAAATAAGACCCACACTCTTTGTATCCGGTGTGGTCGCCGAAGCTTTCATATCCAGAAGAGTATATGTTCTGCATGTGCCTACCCATCAAATAACATCCATAAATGTAAGAAAGTTGTTCTGAGTCCTTGTCCTTTCTTTTGGGATCATGTTATAAGTAATGCAATTGTGAATGAAATTTTCTTGTTGGCATAACAGAGTCTACCCGTTTGTTATCCTAAGGTGTAGTAGTGGTTCTTATGAAGCTTCCATCATGGTATGTAGTCTTATGTAGTGTAGTGTGTTCCATGTTGAAATAATGCCCCCATGGGATTTTCCCTGAAGTTCTGCACCACGGAGAGAAAGCTTCATTTAGCTTAGTTACCAGGTCTGATGTGTAGCTAATTCTGCCAATTTTTTCTAGGACTTACACCCATGATTCTTACCTTTGAAATTCATGCCATGTGAGGGTGAGGTAGACTAGAGATTCGAATCCCTTGTGGTTGTATAAATACTCTCTTGACCTCACCAGTGAACTATCTTCCTACTAAAGATTCCATGGGTTTTAAACGGTAGGAAGCCCTTGAGTATGGGTTTATGTGTGGATCCTCAACAATTTGTCTAAATTTCAATGCTTTGGAATGAAATCATTCTCATCCTCTTCCCTATCAATGAAAGAGATCAATTATGAGCACTATTTTTTTATGAACAATTGCCTTTCATGTACCCTAAAATATAGTTGGGTCTCAGAGAGAATGGAGTGATTCTTCATTTCAAATTTAAATCATTAATTTGGAGTTTCTGTGAAGGAACTCACTAATACACAATATCAAAATTGCGATGGTTTTTTGTTGATATTTCCACGTTTTGTCATCTCAATTGCAACAATAACTATTGGGATGTTTTGTGGCACTTATTTCATGGATATAACGACGAACTTTCTCAACCGTCAATATAGAGACGAAAACTGGCCGCCACATTTCTTCTATACGGTGGCCTTGAAATTGATTTTTTTTAATTCATTTTCTATGTTTCGCCGCTCTATCAACAAAGTTGTCATCCCTATAACGATGAACATATGGCCAAAAAACGCCAAGAAAAATTGTGTTTCCATGCAAAACCATGGAACACTTTCGACGAACATTTGTCTCTCTATCGATGAATTTTGGAATTTGAACAGAAATTTCTTCCATGCATTCGTTGCTCAATCGACAAAGTGGTCATCTCTATAATGACGAACATATGGCCAAAAATTGCCAGGAATTTTTTTTCCACGCAAAACCATGGAACACGTTTGATGAACGTTTGTCTCTCTATCGACGAATGTTGGAATTTGAACAGAAATTTCTTCCATGCATTTCTTGCTCAATCGGCAAAGTTTTAGTCCCTATAATGATGAAAATATGGTTAAAAAATGCTAGGCAAAATCTTATTTCCAGGAAAAAACATGGAACACTTTCGACGAAGGTTTGTCTCTCTATCGACGAATTATGGAATTTGAACAGAAATTTCTTCCCCAAAAAATTGTGGAAAATCAATCACTTTTGACAAAATCTACAAGTTGGACGGTAATTTTTCCATGAAACTTCGTCTCTATAGCGATGGTATTCCTGGAAATCCACCCTAGGTTTCCATGGTTTTTACAATACTAGCGACGAAAGTTCGTTGATATTGAGACGAAATGTGGAGGTTTCAAAAAAAATTTAAATAACCATGGAAAGGCACCTTCCTTTCCATGGTTTTGGATCTTCACAAAGTGCTTTTGAAAAAATACATACTATATTTTAAAGAAAAAGAAATGGATAAAATATAACACAGGAAAGGTGATTTATAGAAAAGAAATATATTGGGAAAGTAAGATATGGGAAAAAACATATTGAAGTAAAAGGGGAAAAAATAAATGGGAAGTTTAGGGGGGAGGTCAAAAAGTGTTAATTGGCTCTAAAAAATAAGGCATAATGATCTAAAAAGTGCCCAAAATTACCCAAAGTGGCCCAAAGCACCCTAATTATTGCCTCAAAAATTGTTTTCCCATTAGGATGTACAAATTCATAATAATTGGCTAAAATACATAATTAGAGGCTAAAGTGGAACCTCTTAGAGAAGATTCTATGACAAGGTAGGAAGGTACATCTATAAAAATGCCATCGATAAAATACATTATAAGCACCACAAGGATCGTATAAACATTAATTAAATGATATTCTAGGCACCACTGAGAGCTAATTTCTATGATAAGGTAGGGGGGTACACCTATAAAAAATACCATCGATAAAAGACATAGGCACCACTGGGCTCGGATCAACTTATTGTGATCCGAAATTAGGTCAATCCCACTAGGGCTTAAAGAGCCCACAAGGGCTTGGAAGGATGCCCACAGAACTTGCAAGAAGCCCACAGAGGCCTGTAGATACCTGCAGAAACTTAAAGAAGCCCACAAGTCAGAAGTAAAGGAGGCCCATGTTTTGAAGATGAAGGGATCCTGAGCTTTGAAGACTAAGGAAGCCCGCAGGTGTAAATGAATCTAGAGAAGGTCAAGCCACCAATTTCTGGAAGAGATGAAAATGAAAAACTGATCCTTCCTATGAAACCACCTCAAGCATGGCCAAAATCGGTCAAAGTTAGTTCTAAATATGCCTGAAAGAAAAAAAAGTCCCTTGAGCACATGATAGGAAAGAGACATGTTAATCAACAAAAAATTGATAGCTTATTTCTATTCTTTTACTATGCATGATCTCATATAACAAAAAATTCATCATAGATCACCTTTTGGCATTGATCAGAAGCAGGTTGCACAGTTGAGCATGCAATTTGTAGTTTAGAAACCATATCATAATTGACTCGGAGACACTCCTCGTGAAATATCATCACTTGATCTACTACATGTGAAGAGATACTAGTGATAATTCATCATACTACAAAAAACATAAGGTGCATTACATTTGTATTTATTGAAAAATAAATAAATAATAAAAAAATAACTCAACCCCTAGGGAAAAGAGTAGTTGTTCACCTGGAAAATCTGTGTAGGACCTTTCTAGTGCCAACTGGTGGTAAGTTGTTTTGATGTTGCTCATTATTGGAAGAGGTGAATATGAAAAGTTGATCCTTCTTATGCAACCACCTCAAGCATGGCCAAAATTGGTCCAGTTAGTATCAAATATGCCCATAAGATAAAAACAGTCCCCTAAGCACATGATGGGAAAGAGACATGTTAGTCAACAAAAAGTTGACAACTTATTTCTATTCTATTACTAGGAATGATCTCATGTAGAAAAAAATTCATCATAAATTACCTTTTGGAACTGAGAAGTAGGTTGCACAGTTGAGCATGCAATTTTTAGTTTAGAAACCATATCATAATTTCCTTGGAGACACTCCTCATGTAATAACATCACTTTATCTTCTACCTTTGAATATCTAGACATATGAATTTATGGTCCACATATGTGCCATGCAACAATTGAAAGTTTATCATCATAGTAATCAGAATGTGTAAAATAGTGCAACCAATAACCAATGTTAATCATTTAAAGTGCCATTTAGCATATGATTTCCAGATCTGTGTATGTGATAGCATAGATATAAAATACTAACATAATGAAAATTTAGTGCCAAGCTAACCATAATGTTATTATCATTCACTCGATCCTGTATGTAAGCTCTGAAATATAAAATCATCAAGTCCCTTACCATCACCCAGCTCTCAATAGTAATAATTAGTACTAAGAAAATCCAAAACAATACTCAGTAAAATAATGTCAAATTATAATGTAAGGTTCCATATCTTAGTAAAAAATAAGACTTACTTTTACCCAGAAAACTAATGCGAATAGGGAAGAAAACTAATCAAATCAATGAGATATATTTTACAAAATACACCACCATCTAAATAGTTTGAAATACTAACTTGTTTTCTGTTTTGAGTGTGTATAGAAGGCATCTAGGGAATACGAGGTATGCAATACATATTGCATACATGTGTTTGATAAAGGAGAGGGCTCGGATTGTGGGAGCAGCATGTCTTCATTTTTAGGGTTTTACACATAAATTCTCTTTTTATGGCTTTCTTTTTTTATAAAATAAAAGTTACAAAAACACATAAAAATTAAGTCTAAAACCTAAGAGAAACAAAAATAACCTAAGAATAATATTTACAACTATAAAAATAAGAAAATTTAGTTTTGAAAGATAGATGAACAATTAGGGTTTGAAAAATTAAAATTTCTTAACCTAGGGTTTCATCATTCTGAAATTATAGGAAGAAGGGCCGAAAAAAGCCTAATTTCTTCTACGTGATTTTTCTTCTATTTTTCTACGTTACTAAGATTCATTTTTGTTTTATGTAGAAGGTTGTCTCCTAGTTTGAATGATAGTATAAAAGTAGTTATTTACTATTGGTTGTATCTCTTGTATCTTAATAGAATGAAATAGAATTTAAATATAAATACAAACACATTAAGGATAAAGAACACGTCAAAACCCTTACCTTGTCATTGTCCTTTCACCAGATCCATTCGCCCATACAACTTGATAAGAGTTGTCCACGAGATGCATTTCCATCATCAAGACCTGCGTAAATCATCAAAGATAGAATTTTTATATGAGTAAATAATATATAAGCAAATAAACAATCATTTGAATCCTACTACAAAGTCCTGTAGAAATCAATGAACCGTGAAATGTTAAATTTATTAACAATTTTTTAAGAAATAGACATGCATTTAAAAATTTACAACCATGTTTAATACATAGTAATAAAAGAGTATTTATACCTTATTGAGCTCCTCTTTGTTTCAAGAACTTATATATTTTCCCTACTAAACATGGCCAACCACGTGAAGGTGGAAGCTCATATGGCCCCTCCCCCTCCTCACATCGCTCTCAATTCCCCATACCCAATAAATGATGTTGTTTACATAGAAAACATTTAAACATTCATGCATAACTAGGCTAATCATAAAAACATAAAAACATAAAAACATTGAATCATAATGAGGTAATTCATATAAACAATGTTTTACACTAACAACGTCGATATACATCCAAATACAAGTCATGAATTTATACATCTACTTTTTCTTTGATTTCTATTTTTTTGCATTGTAATAACTGACAATAATTGGGATATTATCATCATTGTTTGGTGGAATATCTACAAATCCATGTCATGCTCATGTTTTCATTTCCATACCCTCATGTATCATACTTCTTGTACACCGTTGAGTAGGGCATGGAGGCAGTTCTGAAGGGGCGTGAAGTGAAACAACAAAAATGGGCATATCGATATGTTGAAATATTATTGAAATTAATATTTCATCATTTTGATTAAAATTACAATATTTCACTTTACCTATCTATGTAGTTGTGACAGCTGGTGTGTGAATTGTTTCTCTACTTGCTAATTCCTCTTGCAGTTCACCCTTTTGAGCTTCAGAGTCTTCCATTGAAAGACGAAAATTTATAAGTATACGTCAAAAAATAAATATCTATAATCATAGTAAATATTTCTATTTCCAAAGCACACATACCAGAATGGCCACTCTGCTCCCCACTATCATGGTACATGCACACCCCAACAACAACTAGTACGTGTGGAGTACCGTTGGATTCAGTGTTGCGGTTGCACTATTGCTTAAAAGAAAACATAAATATTTAGTTATAGGTGATATAATCAAAATTGAATAGACTTTAATAGTATACTGCAATGATTTCCTTATTCATTTTATTTACCTGCATCTGCGTCATTGGGGAGATTGGAGTCTGCCCCAAGATTTTCTGATATTCAATGACACTTTTAAAACCATACTTGAAACCAAGCTATAGGTCTTCCTTGGTAGCAGGATCTTGGAACGTATTTCCATGCAATGCATAACACATATAAAATTTCCTCTATCAAAAATAGATATTTGTTCTATACTTTCAAATAAATATTCCCCGTAGTTAATCATTTAATTCGTACGATTCGGGCTCTTAGTTTTCTACAGCCACCCTGGCCCAATCTATGTTTCCCGTGATTTTCCACTCTATCCTTGGTTTCTTTGGAGGTGTCCAGTAGCCTATATATGAAAATTTTGGAAAACTTAAGATATCAAAATTCTTCCTTAAAACAAAAAATAAAAAAATAAATGAGAAAATTTCACTAAAAATTTGATATGTGTTGTACCTTGCTTTTCCAGGTCGTGGTTGTTTTCCTTATCTTTTTAGCAAGTTGCCCTTTGCATCCTCTATGAGTCCATTCCACTCTTTCTCTGGAACCATGGGAGGGCGCTCATGCTTGAGGTCAAGTTGCAATTTATCCCTATATTGGACCCTGGTATATTTCAAATTCTCGTCGGCTAACTTTGCAACCACTTTCTTGTTGAATGTATTGTTGAACAAGTTTACCATGTGGTCTATTAATACATCTCTCTTTGGGCTATCTTGGCTATTCCACATTGTGCAAATGGTGGGGCCAAAAAGATCCGATGCTTTTTCATTCAAAATCGAGTAGAAAACATTGTTTCTTGCAAAAACGTGTAATCCATTAATTTATAATAATTTCAGCGTATGTCCATTTCAATTTCATGATTAAAATGAATAAATTAATTAATAAATACCTACAATCTTTTGAATCTTGATCAGAACACAAGCTTCATCCACCATAAAGGTGAGATCTATTGATCCAGTGCTTTTAATTCATTTTTCTCCAGGAAAAGTTTCCTGGTCATCTACAGTAGGTTCATCTCCGGAGTCATGTGGATTCCTAGGATCCATCTTAGGATCTGTCTCATCATTCTCCAGCATGTCATGCTGATCAAAATCAGTGTCCTCATTAATGGATTCGAGGATAACTAGAGGAGTGTCAAAAAGCCTCATTATTACATTTCTTTATCGACGTTGTTGCTACATTGGAGCATTACTGCTACCAATAACTGTCTCAGCAGTTTCTTTAGTCACGGGTTGTAAAAACTCCTACAAACGAAAAACTTTACTTTATCAGATCACTTGGAAAAATAGAAAACATAATATCATATATGTGTTAACACTCTGTTTTTAAAAGTCTATTTTGAGCTTGACAGAAGTTTGAAGAAGGCCCCATTCCTCTGAAACACTGGGTGAACACCATTCAGGTGGGTAGAGGCTCCTGGTCCACAATTTAGAACTCTTGGACAATGAAAAAAGAGCAACGACCGGCCATTTTTTATGCCCAAGATGCGGGAGGACGATCAAAATCTAGATTTCGCGGGGTTCGTTAAAGCAAGGAAACAAATGAAAAGTCGAGATCAAAGCAAATCCCAATCAACAGCCTAGAACGGTTTCATTGAGCAAACAAGCCCGATGGAAAGAGATTTTCCAAATTGCGAAAAGGTTAAAGGTTGGAAACATTTGATGGTAGAGATGAGATCAAAGGAAGATCTACGGTCTCAATCAATATCATAAAATGTACTTGTGCAGGTAAAACTACGATTTCAAATTGTGAAAGGTGGTCCCAACCTCGAATAATCAATGGTCCTGGTAAAGAAAAGAAGAGATCTATGGTTGTGGTTCATTTCGCAATGCGAACTAGCAAGGTTGAAGATCATAATTTTACACTACCAAAGGTAATGTGGCCTACTCAGATCGACGGTTAGTTGGAGAGGTCGATTGTGATTAACGATCGAGGGCCATCCTTGGTCTAAAACTATTCATTGAATCCAGAGAAGAAAGTTAGCGGTAGAAATGATGGAATGTGGACGGTGGGTGTAAAAGATTCCTCAAATATGAAGGCTGAGAATACTTCCCGGGTACAGAATTCACATCCAATGAGGAGATGACAGTAGAGGGGACGTTCATACATGTAATCAGCCTCTTGGCAGATAGATTGATACCCCCAAGCACCGTCTTTGACTCCATAGAGCTGGCACGTGGTCCGCGTGGGAAAAGCAATGGGGAAACAGGAGGAGCAAGTTTTGAAATGACGAATCAAATGTCTACGAAAAGTTAAGTGAAGCTGCGAACTAAGTCCGATCAGCACCACCATCACAGTGAGTGAAAAGGAAAGAAAGGTCAAATCCACAGTCCTTGAAACCAGCTTGGCAGCCGCGCAGGAAGTGCTTAGATTCCTATCCATTATCGGATAATATAATTGAGCATCAGAAGAGGAGATCCCCACACTAGTGTCACACAGGATAATATCGAGTCGATCAGTATTTAAGACTATATCCATCCCCAGGTCGTTTCAGCTTTCCCTATAAAGCTCCATCTTCTGAAGTTGTACAAACAGCGAAGCTAAAAGTTGAAGTCCGAGGAGTGTTGAGACCTTTCGTAGAAATCCATTGCTATGTGGTTTGAGAAATTAGTTCAACAAGGGGTATTGATGGTTGGTGAAAATGAAAGTGTGTTCCTTCATCATCCTGGTTATATACGCCAGGAAGTCACCAACCACTGGGGCACAGATGTTAAATACAGAGGGAGGTTCACCCGCTTCTACACAACCTGAGCTTAGGAAGTGTTGTGCATGGATTTTAACGTCCCAGTAGCCTCTCTTCGATGCTTCCAGTCGCATTCACAACCTCCAAAATCCCACCCCATAGTGGTGGCAGGACTATTGGAGCAAATGCTCGCCCTGGGACCATATAGGTCCGGAGCCTTTGGCACCGCCCCTAGAATCTCCACTTGACTACTTTGTCGTGGGCGAGGAGAAGGTCAAACTTACACCCAGTTGCATGGCCTTCGAGAAAACCCTCCTCGTAGGAGGAAGAAAACAGTACAAGGATGATAAGCTTCTTAAGTCATTTATCATCACCAAATGCATGAGCACCTTCTTCCCAGCCTCCTCCTATAACAGTGTTCCCAGACGAAAGAGGGGTCGGGAAAATGACCGGGTGGCGAGACTTGAGTCTTCTTGTCAGCCTTTGAGCGTCACGGTCTGGAAGAATCAAGCTAGTCAAAGAGACAGAAAGGTATATCCAAAGTGGCCTGAGTGGACAACGGACCGTTGGCTTGCAACATGGGGGCTCGCTTTCATGGAGTGGGGAGGAAGAAAACTTTTTGTTGTCAGTCTGCATTTTCACACGCTGTAACTCCATAATGCTTGTTTGTATTTGTAAAACGTGGCGATAGTCCCACTCTTTATATTGTTAATGCATGATTGTGACTGGAAACAGTCTGTAGGTTTATTTTGGAGAATAGTCTCAGCACTAGAATAGTATATATAGACTCCCAGAAGAGGGAGAAAGGGTTGAGATTCAGAAGGTTGGGGAAAACCTTCAAGGGCTAAGGCTCTCCATTGTAAATAAGATTTGATTCATGTGTTATGAATAAAATTGCAGAGGAAGAGTTGTTTCTTAAACCAAAGATTCATGTGTCGTTGCTTCTTTCAATATGTATCTTCTTTATGTGAAATGTATATCCTGTTTCCATTCCAGTTTGTTGAGTGCTTTCATGTCTATAACTTAGTGTATAATAGCTTGGAATTCATAGTTTCTATTCTATGCCTATTGTTTCAGACATTTATCAAAGTTTCTTCTAAAGTTACATGGAATTCATCTCGCTGGTGCTCCACATGATGGGTTGTTCTCTCTTATCTTCTAAACACCTGCTAAATATCTCATGATTGCGATATCGACAAATATCTTGCCTCTGTCTGCAACCTCAGGTCATTCTTTCCCTCTTGAAAATGTTAACTACCTAGGTTTTCGACTCCATTGCCAATGGTCCCTTGCCCTGATAATCCCACCTGCATCTAACGCCACTCTACTTTGTCCTGTTTCAGGAATCCAGTCTCCTGACCATCTCTGAGCGAATATCTTACATGAAGTAAAGATATAAATACAAGCAAGATATCCTTCTCTAGCTGTGCAATGCCAGAGGCGCAACCTAAATTGGTCCTGTTGTTGCGCTGAGAGCGGGCCCTCCCCTCAACCTTGGGGCTCAATTCCGGTGCTATAAATTCTCGTCGGCTAACTTTGCAACCACTTTCTTGTTGAATGTATTGCCGAACAATTTTACCATGTGGTCTATCAATACATCTCTCTTTGTGCTATCTTGGCTATTCCACCGTGTAAGAATGGTGGGGCCAAAAATCTCCAATGCTTTGTCATTCAAATTCCAGTAGAAAACATTGTTTCCTGCAGAAACGTGTAATCCATTAATTTATAATAATTTCAGCGTATGTCCATTTCAATTTCATGATTAAAATGAATAAATTAATTGATAAATACCTGCAATGTTTTGAATCTTGATCGGAACACAAGCGTCATCCACCATAAAGGTGAGATCTAGTGATCCGGTGCTTTTAATTCATTTTTCTCTAGGAAAAGTTTTTTGGTCATCTATAGTAGGTTCATCTTCGGATTCATGTGGAGTCCTAGGATCCATCTTAGGATCTGTCTCATCATGCTCCAGCATGTCGTGGTTGATCAAAATCAGTGCCCTCATCAAGGGATTTGAGGCGAACTGGAGGAGTGTCAAAAATCCTCATTGGTACATTGCTTTTTTGACGTTGTTGTTGCATTGCAGCATCACTGCTACCAATACTTGTCTGGACGGTTTCTCCAGTCACGGGTTGTAAAAACTCCTACAAACGAAAAACTTTACTTTATCAGATCACTTGGAAAAATAGAAAACATAATATCAGATATGAAATCATGTCATATCTTAAAAAAATATGTGAATATGCTGCTTACCCGATAAGATTTTATTTGTTCTTCCTGCTCTTCAATCATTTCCCTAATCTCTTGTGTCATGGGCCTTATGCAAGCCAAGGAAATCATTTCTATGTTTTCCTTTTTCAGGGCCTTGTTTATAGTATCATAGGGCCTATGGAATAGTAAATTTCATCCTCATGCTCCTCATCACCTAGATCAAGTGCATTGGACTAAATTCATCAAACAATAAAATTAAGAAAAATAATTTTAACATCATTCAAACATTGTTATTGTAATGAAATTTAGTTACTATTAAGAACTAGCACTTACCTGATGCGGTGTTGTGGCCGATGACTTCCCACGGTCACCCCATACTGATCTACTTCTATTGGGTGATTGTCCATAATCACCCTAGACCATGGAAGCAGCAGGTTCCTTTCCACAGTCCCCACCCTAACACGATAAATCAATCAATAATTCACCATAAGCACAGAAAAATGTGAATGTCAACAGTGGAAATCGAATGCTTACAAAAAAAATCGAAACATTTAGCTATTATATTTAACACTTACCTAACGGGGCACAGAGTGTGACCTTCCATGGTCACCCTAGACCATGGAAGCAGTAGGTGCCTTTCCACCGATGTCACCCTGACACAATAAATCAATAAATAAACATTATGAAAATAATTGTAACATAATAAAAAATGAGATATTGCAATAATATTTATTTTTACCTCAGAACTAGAGGACACGCATTATGTTCCATGACGAACATGGGCAGATCCCTGCCAGAGTGTAATAAGCATGTTGTCACATGGAAATATTTTGGGGTAGGATTTTTTAGTTATTGTAGTCATATTTAGTTACTATATTTAGTTCAGTCAATAATTGTAACATCAACAAAAATGAGATATTGCAATAATATTTACTTTTACCTCCGATGGAGAAGATACATGTTCTGCTCCATGGTGATGAGCAAACCCCTGCCACAGTGTAATAAGCATGTTATCATATGGAAATATTCACAATAAGAATGAAAAAAGAGAATCGTAACAATGGAAATTGAATGTTAATAGAAAAAATCTCAACATTTACTTATTATATTTAACACTTACCTGATGGGGCACAGAGTGTGACCTTCCACAGTCACCCTGGACCATGGAAGTAGAGGACACATGTTAAGTTCCATGACGACCATGGGAAGACCCCTGCCATAGTGTAATAAGCATTTTGTCACATGGAAATATTTTGGGGTTGGAGTTTCTAGTTATTGTAGTCATATTTAGTTACTATATTTAGTTGAGTCAATAATTGTAACATAAAC